>APFE030860176.1:28085-44072 GCA_000404065.3 Pinus taeda | reverse complement strand
TCATGGCCCTCATGGTTATAGATTAGTTGTTCATAATGTATTCATTGTTGGTTCAAGCCTCGCCTAGTGCTCTGAGGGTGTGCGATACACCTAGAGGTTACAATGTCAGAAAATTGCATATTTCTCTAACAAATGCCTAGAATGATCAAATCTTCCAAGATTCAAACTTACTTTTTTTAAATGTAAACCTCTAGAGAATTTGTACACTTGAAAAATTTAATGTTTTTCAACACTAAATTCAAAGTTAAAATGAATCTAAACTGATTCTTTATAATACTATATAGTATGTATAAATTTCACATTTCTACATTTTAAAATATTCTTATTTTAAACTTTTATTAAAGCTTCATAATATTAATAACTACATGAATATAAAAAATTTCCATAACATGTTTTATAATTATTTTTTTATTTAAGCTTTTAATGTGACATACAACATAATTTCATATATAAAGAAAGAAAAAATGTGTGAGTATTAAGTTTTTATATGTCTATTAATTAAATTTAAATATAAAATTCTGAAATATTATGGTTGCAAATATAAATCATAATCATCTTAATTTATATCATAAGATATATTTATTTATAACTTGAGGGTTAGCTCAATAGGTTGAGTCCTCGTTGTTAAAGTACCTATACCATTGAGAAGTCAAAAATTTTATATAATTTGACAAAGATAAAATTTCAAATAAATAATAATAATAATATTATTATTATTATTATTACCATCTTTATTTTTTAGATTAATTTAATTTTTACTCTTATTTTTTTTATAATTTGATGTTTTGAAATCAACTCACAAAAAGATAGAAAAGATAGATCAATGCCTTAGAATTCAACCTCTTTGAGGGGGAAACCTCCTTTACATTACACAAATGAACAATTCTTGTATGATTCCAATGACAAAACCTCCTTTCTATATATAGGAGTCTAAGGGGTCACAATATAACATAACTGACCTAACAATAATAATATAAAGACACAAAAATAACAATAGAGGAATTCTATGGGGCATAATAATAACAATATGGGGACAATTGGGACACAACAATAACAATAAGGGATACAACAACAATAATAATGGGGGAATCACTAGTATTATAGGGACCTAACATGCCCCTCTTCTTCATAAAAGTGTTGTCCTCAACGCTTGAGTAGTTATGGATGCTTCTGTATAAAATTCTCATCCTCCCATGTGGAATCTTCGATGGGTAAGTTCTACCACTTGATGAGATACTCTGAAATTGATCGATTTCGTAGCTACTGAGTTCTTGTTTCTTTGACTGCTTTAGGTTCCAATATGATTTTTCCTTCCTCATTAATTTGTGGAAATATTGTTTGAACTGGAAGCTTGTTACCCATAACCTTCGTTAAGCATGAAACATGGAAAACTGGGTGCACTCGGGAAGCTGCAGGAAGCTCCAAATTGTATGCCATAGTACCTATCTTTTGCAACACCTTGTACGGACCATAATACTTTGGTGATAATTATTATCCTTCTTAGCTTGCTTGAGGGACATTTGTTTATATGGTTGTAGCCATAGGAATACCCAATCACCTACATCGAAGCTTCTTTCTCTGTGATGTTGATATGTCTGTTGTTTCATTCTATTCTACGCCAAGGTGAGGTTATCCTTTAAGAGTTGGAGAACTTGTTGTTGATGCTCGATGTGATCTTCCATTGCTTGAACCTTAAAATTTTCTTTTAAATATGATGTGATGGATGGTGGATGATATCCATAAAGTGCCATAAAAGGGGTCATTTTTGTTGCAGTATGGAAGGAAGTGTTATACCACCATTCAGCCAGAGGCAACCATTTGACCCATTGTGTCTGTTTATCATATATAAAGCAACGAAGATATCATGCCAAATATTTGTTTACTATCTCATTTTTCCCATCAGATTGAGTATGATAAGATGAGTTATGAGCTAAGTACCAAGACAAGGAAATAATTCTGTCCAAAAATTTCTAGTGAAAATGGGATCTCTGTCACTTACAATAATATTTGGTTTCCATGTAGCTTTTGAATTGTTTCCATAAATTCAATAGAAACTGTACTGGCTTTAAATGGATGAATTTCCTAAACATGTTTTATAATTATTTTTTTATTTAAGCATTTAATGCGACACACAACATAGATTTCATATATAAAGAGAAAAAAAGAATTGTAAGTATTAAGTTTTATATGTCTATTAATTAAATTTAAATATAAAAATTAAGAAATATTATGGTTGCGAATATAAATCATTATTATTTAAACTTATATCATAAATATATTTATTTATAGCCTTGAGGGTTAATTCAATAGGTCAAGTCCTCTTTGTTAAAGTACCCATACCATTGGGAAGTCAAATTTTTTATATAATTTGACAAAGACACAATTTTTAATTAATAATAATAATTACTATTATTATTTATTTTATTTTTTAAAAATAATTTAATTCTTATTCTTATTTTTTTTGTATAATTTGACCTAGCAAGAAAGTCTCAAATTGATTTTGCCTTAGTCAAATTGAGGAAATTTAAAATTCCATATCAATAGACAACTTGGAGGAGTTTGTTGAGGTGACATGGCTCTTGTCACTCAATTAAGAGAACTTAATTCCAATTAATGTGCTCAAGTTCAATTTCTTTGTGTTCATTCCTATTATAAGTATTTTTTTTTTCTGAATAAGTCTACTGCTATATTGATACAAAATATTTTTACAACGAGGCAGTAGCCTCAAGAGGTCTAGCCTAGAAGATGGCTTACTCAAATGACAGATTTGAAAGATGACCCAAAGAAACTAGCAGCAGGCCGACTAGAACTAAGACTATGACCAGAACATTTAAACAAGAACCACCATGTCAAAATGCAGACTGACCGGAGTGCCAAAACTGCTTGACTGAGTTGATACTTTTGACCAGAACTGTTAATATAAACAAAAAACAATTGAACATTTCCCCTTGAACAGACACGATAACTGCAAAAGAGAATGAGAACCTGATCAAGCATCATGAGCCGTGGAAGGAAATTCTTCCACAATCCGACAACCGAAACTGGAGAAGTCGTCATCGTCGGAGGGATGGCCCTCTTGTTTTAGCGGACCCCCTTCGATTGGAATATTCGAACACGCCAGATCAGGCTTATCCTGGGAAGCAGAATCCCTTGGGACATCACCCTGTTGGCTCAGATTCTGAGAGGTGCCAGGAAAATCTTCCACCCCCGGCTTTGATGTCGCATTTGGAATTGCCGAAACCAAGCCTACTGTGTCATCACTCAGCTGAATCGTAACTGTAGCAATGAAAGAGTGATTGTTGAAAGTGTATGGGATTTGAAAGTGGGCCGAGTGCTCATGAGTATGGTGGGGGTTCGACATTGTGGCCAGATTTCCCCGGCCATGACCACAACCTCGTCTGGGAGCAGGATGACTTTCAGAAGAAGAGCCAGAGAAGGTATCCGCGAAAGAGGAAGAAGCCTAGCATAAGGGACGACCACGGACGCCGCCCCTATGGAAACCCATTCTTTGGCACAGGATAGTCATGCTACTCAGAGAAAAAAGAGCAGGACAGACAGCAAGTCTTTACAGATCAGGGGAGACTGGAAGGGGGAGAGTTATCACGTTTGCCGGAGAATTGAGAAAGCTGGAGGGCATACAACTGAAGAAAATGTTGAAGGGACTTTGGAGATCTAGGAAATCCAACACAAAAACTACTCCGTGAGCCTGAATGCCATGGATTCCTGAATCATCCCCAGAGCAGAGCACTGCACCTACGAGGAGGCCAGACATACGCGAAATAGGAATAGAACTGAATTGGGCGAGCACCATGGGGTTAGAGCGAGGGAGCCTGTGTAGAATGTTGAGCCGCATTAACGCAGCCATGAATGAGCTATTGAGGATATTGAAGATAGACAGCAAGTAAGGCCAGGTGTCGCAGAATGTACTCCACGTGCCTGCTCCTCCCACCGACTTCGTACCATTACCTATCCCATTCACCCGCATCCGGGATTCCTATTGTAAGTATTAAGTTCTATATGTCTATTAATTAAATTTAAATATCAATTCTAAAATATTATGGTTGCGAATATAAATCATTATTATTTTAATTTACATCATAAAATATTTTTATTTATAGTCTTGAGGGTTAGCTCAATAGGTCAAGTCATTGTTGTTAAAGTACCTATACCATTGAGAAGTCAAAAATTTTATATAATTTGACAAAGACAAAAAAAATTATTAATTAATAATAATTACTATTATGATTATAATTATGATTATTATTATTTTTTTTTGAAATTTAATTTAATTTGTATTCTTATTTTTTTTGTATAATTTGACCTAGCAAGAAAGTCTCAATTTGCTTTTGCCTTAGTCAAATTGAGGAAATTTGAAATTCCATATCGGCAAAAAACTTGGAGGAGTTTATTGAGGTGACATGGCTCTTGTCACTCAGTTAAGAACACTTAATTTGATTTAATGTGCTCAAGTTCAGTTTGCTTGTGTTGATTCCTATTTTTTTGGAGTCTAGCTCAATTAATTCGAGTTAAGGGCATGAAGTTCAGTTGTATGTAGTGATTCCTAAATTTTATGAGTCTAGGTTGAGTTAATTTCAGTTGTAATGAGTTAAACTAGTTCTAACTATTAATAGAACTAGTTGGCGCTCAATTAAGTAGTGAGAGATTCATCTAACTCAGATATCATCTAGTTAATGGATTAATCAACTTATAATTAGCTCATGCATGTTTCCTAGTTGTGGTGGAGTTTCCAAGTCAGTTAATAACAATTGTAAATTAGTTTGAGTGTACATATGTTGAATTGGCCAGGTGATCAATCCTTGGGAATTGTGCAAGAAAATAAGGGGGGAAATAGGGGCCTATTTTCTTGGGAATCATGCAAGGAAATAGGAGCTCAAGCAAGGGTAGAATTTGAATAAGTCTGGGTCAGGGCCCTTTAGTGACTAGAGAGATAGTTTTTGCACTTGCAAGTTATGCTTAGTTGAGTAAAGTAATTGCAATACATCTATATTCATCAGATTAATGCAAGCAGGCATTGGGGTTTTAGTAGTTTTCTTTCCCTGGAAAAAATACGTGTTTCATGTGTGAGATTTCTTATTTCATGTCTAATATTTTTGTTCTAGATTCTGAATTACTTTTAGTGGAGCAGTATAGTAGGTTTGTGTCTTGTCATTTTTATTAAAATTTCATGAGCAGTTGTAAATCTACATCGTAATTTCTACATGATATCAGATTTAGATTTGTAAAAAAATTCTACATGGTATCAGAGAAGGATTCATATTAGAACCAATAATTGAAGTACTCACGTAAAATGATCATTGGAGGACTAATGAGATATTAGGAAGCAGAATTATGGAGCCCTAGTTTAGTAGGTAGAAGATGACTAAACCACAGACAAGAGGGGAGATCCAGAAGACCCTATATGTAGAATTCTTAATGGAGCTAGAAGGTTTCTACTGGGAATATTAATTAGCTAATGTTTAGTGACAAAAAAAGGAGTTGTGATCATTGATATTGGCAGATTGAGGAGCAGAGAGATTTCCCGTAGGGAGATTGAGACTCAGAGGGAGTCTAGTTTCATAGAGAGAAACCCTATGGAAGTTAGTACATCAAGATCTGGGGAGATCAAACTCATTATTGTAGTAATTGCAGTAGCAGTGTGGAAGCAACAACAAAGCAATAACAATAGTTTGAGTAGATCATATTTTTCCATGCATGCATCTATACCTCAATGAGTGAGGTGGGCGATGTAGAACCTTAGTCCCTGAGTTGTAGAGATCCGAGAAGGGTATTAATGCATTCTCCACATGGATCAGTACCTTTCTATATGGGGGACGACAGAATATTTACTAGCAGGATGATCAGTGTCAGTCAAATACTAAGGAGTGCAGAGGATTGTTGACAACAAAGAAATAGGCTCAGTAGCATACTCAACAACAACATAATTTCTCAAGTAGATAGTTGTAGACGTAGTTGATTCAGTTTTTTTTTATGCTTCTTAGTTGCAAATGTTGTATTAGTAGCAAAAACAGTGAGAGGAGTTGCATTCAGCACATTCCACAAGTGCACGATAGGGGCAGTTGATAATCCCCTTATTGTTGAGAGGGAGTGTTGAAAATTGTAGCAAGAAAGTATCAAATTTATTTTTCCTTAGTCAAATTGAGGAAATTCGAAATTCCACATCAGCAGACAACTTGGAGGAGTTAACTGAGGTGACATGGATCTTGTCACTGAGTTAAGAACACTTAATTCGAGTTAATGAGTTCAAGTTTAGTTTTCCTGTGTTGATTCCTATTTTTTTAGAGTCTATCTTAGTTGATTCAAATTAAGGTTATGACGTTCAGTTGTATGTAGTGATTCCTAAATTTTCGAAGCTTAGGTTGAGTTAATTTCACTTGTAATCAGTTAAACTAGTTCTACCTATTAATAGAACTAATTGGTGGTTAGTTAAGTAGTGAGACATCATTCTAACTTAGAGATCATCTAGTTAACTAATCAATTAACTAATAATTAGCTCATGCATGTAAAGAATTCGAGTTTCCTAGATGTGGTGGAGTTTCTAAGGTAGTTAACAGTAGTTGTAAACTAGTTTGAGTGTACACGTGTGTTGATGCCTCGAAAATCGTTGCAACAACATTGGGGGATAACCACCCGGTCTGGACCTTAGTACAGCTCCTTTTCCATTTAGGATGGTGGCTCCGACTGGATATAACGGGACCAGTTTCCCGATAATGAATAAAAGGGATGGATGAGTGATGATTTTTCTGTTCTAATGATAGGCGGATAGCTTATTCTATCAAAAAATATACGAAAACTAATACTAATCCCAGGAAAAACTATTCATTTGAAATGCAACGTTTAATAATCTTTATCTATTAGCAGGCATATAGATGACTCTATAAAATAAACACAAATATTCAATCATTTAAAGATTACTTCGTCGAAATAGTCAAACGAAGCGATTAACGCAAATTACTGCATTCATCATTTATATCATCGATACATATACGATTGAAAGAAAAGCATGCTATAAACAGCCAATAGTGGGATGCATAAAGGATGTTGTTAAAACACATATATATAAACGATAATAGCGAGAGCGATCAAATAACAATTCACATAACAGGAATGAGTTCAGACACAGATATAGTACCATATGAGCTGCTAATCAATCCCGAATATCAATCGCTATTTGAAATTATTCCTTCAACACAGAAATGCTTTTAAACAAAGACAATAGTGCACATTTGTATAAAAACCTTCCTTATCAAAATCAGAATAATTGGTCTAGTTTCATAAAAGAATATCCCTGAAGTACAATAGTGCAACTTCAGGGTTTAAGTCATATACAAAACTTTACGACCCTTTCTAAATGCATGAAAGGGTCTATAAATACTACTAAGCTAAAAAATCTATGAAACAAAATCCTACTAAATCGGCATCAATTAATACTATCTATCTTCTTGGGGGTGATCTGGCAGTCGGCAATGTGGATCATGACTCAGGCTGCTTTCCTTTAAACCTGAGCTGGCTTATCGCAAGCATTGGCTCCACTTCGGGTGGTCTGTTGAGGCGCAAGCTGAGTTGGGCAGCAAAGGTGGCATCTTGAATATCGAGTATGATATACCCGATAGCATCTATGAGGCATTTGAGGGTGGCTCTCTGGTTGTACGACTTCACTAAGAAGAACCAATAGGCATCCCATGTCAAATTGTTGATCCCCGCAATTAACCTTCCATTTTTCTCCAGCTCTGGGTAGCATGAATGCTCCAACATCTTTGTCGTTGTTAATTGGCCTAGAGTACATTGAGAAATCATGTTAGACAAGTAAAGAGTATTATCTACCAATTCAGCCAAATTACTAGTGGTTGCCTTGCATCTTAAAATCACTCTTTCTGCCTTCATCAACTGTGATTGCCATTCTGTGAATAATATTTCCTTATGTGATTCCAGAATCCTTGGTAGGTTAGTTTCTTGTCCTTAATCGGAATCTTGCCATTCCAGAAAATTTTTCAATGTTTCTTCGGCCTGATCCAAATCTGTCCTTGCCTTTTCTACTTTTTTGCTTATGGATGCTACTAAGTCGCACAATGGCTCTGCCTCGGTGATTTGCTGACACAAGAGCTTCATTTTATTTATCAATGCTTTATTCAATTGAAACGCCTCTGCTTTAAACTCATCTACCTGAGGGAGCTTTTTCATTTGCTCAATTTGAGCTGATAATTGTGCGATTTGCTCATCTTTGGATTTTAGCATCTCCTCAGTTGATGTCTTTAGTTGCGCTAATGCTGCCGATAGCTCCTTTTGCTTTTGGATTGCGCTCTCGTCAATCCTCTGTTTTTCTTCCTGCAATTGCTTAGTCAGCTGATTATTATTTTGCTGTTGTACTAGCAATTGCTATTCTACCTGCTCTGCCTTCTACTGCGCTTCCGATAATTGAGCTTGTAGTGAAACGATGTCTTGATATTTTGTCTTTAATAGACTTCTCACCTCCGACACTTTATCTATTATCGCTGCCGAATAAGCTCCAGCGTATTGCGATAGCTTTGTCAAGTCATCGGAGGGGTCAAATTCTTCTTTCCATACCACATTGCCCGTTACTGTTAATTCAGGGAATAAAGAAGGTTGATCAGTCCTTCTCCTCTTCCTCTGTCGTTTCACTACAGATTTATGCTTAGGGCTATAGAAGACATCCAAGGGAGGAATCTCTTCTATCTGCAAAATGATTTCGCCCGACGGGTCCTTTGGAATTATTTCTGTTTCCTTTAATTTGGGTGGGTCGTTGGTTTCGCCTGAAACCTGCTTTGATGTTGCTTCCTGTGTGTCTCCCTCTTTTGAAACCTCATCATCTTTAGAGCATTCTAGATTATCGATGATTGAATTGAATTGCTACCATTCCTGGAGCAATTTTGGATCAATCTGTGTATCATCATTAACTTTTGAACTGCTCTGTTCTTGCGTTTTAGCCTGGATCTCTTCCTGTCTCTGCAAGTTCGTCTGGGTTTCTTCCTGTCTTTGGTCGTGCACTTCTTCCTGCTACTTTGATGTAACAGGAGGTTCTTTATCACGTCGCTACTCAGGCTCGCTTGATTTTGTTGTTGTTGGGGTAGTCGCTAACAGGTCTAGAGGCAGAGTTTGCAACCTCTGCTCTCTAAGTCTGTTAAATTCGACCAGCCCCTCATCGTTGTATTCATTTATGGCGAGCGATTTAACTTGATATAGCGACTCGGCCGATGCGAACAAGTCCTCAAATCTGTCTTCTTTGTGCTCGAACTTGGCCAATTTGGCCTGGTCGAGTGCATTGTAGGCGACTTTTTTCGGATCGAATCGCCTGCTCGGTAGAGTTGCCAGGGTCAGTGCATTTATTTTCTCAGCTTCCTTCTCTGCATGTTTAAGATCATGCAGAGTGTAGATACCAATTCACAAAGGAAAGGAGGGCCAGACGTGCTTCTTTTCTTTTTTAAGAGTTTGTGTAACCCCATCGGCGTTGATATGATAAGCTATTTCCCTGGCAAGTAGTTTATCAGGGATGTATAGAGGAAGAACATGGGGCTTGGCTTGACTGCCAAAAACTTTGATATAGGTGAACTTTTCTTCTCCAAAATAACTCCCTATGGCGGTTAAATCCACCCCCGCTTGGTCAGAAATCTTAGGGGCAGGCTTATTAAAAATGGAATAATGAATAGGCAACTTGAAACTGTTGCAGATTTGATACAAATGGTGTTTGTAGTTGGTCTTCCACAACTTTTGATGATATATGTGGACGGGTGCGGGGTCTTGCGACGTCCACCTCCATTCGAGCACAAGAAATTCAGAATTAAAACATAAAACATCTAATACATAGGCACTGTAATAAAATGGCGGAATGAACCTCTCAGTGACGCGAGAGTCGAATCTGAAATTAAGAATGGCAGTTGCTAGCTTATCGGATAATATATCCGCCCAATCCATTATTTCGCCACTACATTCCGCCTCCATTAAGGGGACCATTTCTATGGTAAAATTGGCGGAATCATGTAATCCCCATAGTCTGCACATCATAATCCCAGCATAGCAATAAGGAGAACATAGAGAATCGACCGAGTACTTACTCGAAGATTTGTGCTTGTGCTTTGCTGGATTTTGTCTCCAACCTCGAATGGGTTCGGACTTAGTCTCATTTTCAACTCAGAATTTCTCCAGGAATGTCGTGTTATACTTCTTTTCTTCCGCCGGCAAATGATACATTTGCCTTAGATCCTCAGCTTGAAAAGAACCGAAAATCCTCCCATCTATAGTTCTGAAAGTTCTATCGGTAATTGGGATTTCCTGAATCGCCCATCTTACCACATCTGTATATGGGAGGATTTGCTCCCAGGCCGCTATTCGATGAAGAAAAGAATTGGCTAAATCACTCAGATTAGCCTCGGATTTACTGGTGCTATCGGCAGAGACTTGTATCGCTGTCACCCTCGGGTCTTCAGCTTCAATCAGGTTATATGTGCCTTGCCAAGTAGCTCTGGTAAGTCCCAGGCATGTAGTGTCTAATATGAGCCCTTTCTTTTTATTTCCTGGATCAGCAACAGGTTGCCCAGCGGCCGGCAAAGCGGAAGGCATTATGGTCTTCTTGGATTTCTTTCCCATTCTACTCAAATTTGTTTCTGCGGGAGAATTTTGCACAGAGAGAATGATAGGCGTAATATAGGAAATAATAACATAAATCGATAGACTGAGATATATATATATATATATATATATTGATAAATTCATGGTGATCGATTGACTTAAGGCGGCTTCGAATCAAATCTGTAAACAGATCGTAGGCTTGTTGTTTTCATTAAATGGTCGTTAAGGCCTGTCAATCTTATCAATACCAGTCAATTCGATTAACGGCCGAATGATTTATTTGAAGCATGCCTTGGGAGATTTGGCGGTTGAGCGTGGATGAGCGGCTTTTCGAAAGATAGTGCCTTAATTACGAATAAATCGTATTAAACTGCCTTTATGATTTTCTTTGAAAACTACGCTTTTGCCTGTATCGCCATCGAGCATCGGGGAAAATCATAAGTCATTGTTTTGGTTACATTTGGAATCCCCGATCGCGGATAGCGATATCGCATCACGTCGGGAGTAGCGAGTGGGGCGGTTAAGAAGGCGTGCATAGTCAATTGTTGATTGCCGATAGCGATATCGCATCGCATCGGGGCAAGAGGGGGCTTTATTGCGTTTAATTCATTACCACCGATATCCGATAGCGATATCGCATCACATCGGAGATTGAGGGATTTAATTACGCCAATTCTTTTATTACCGATATCCGATAGCGATTTCGCATCGGAGCAAACCAATATGTCCTCAAGTTGTGTTCCCTTTGTCATTGCGATATGCGATCTTGCGATCGCTTTATTGTAATGACAAAAGATTAATCATTTTATGTTAAGGATTTTTCGGTAATGTTTTATTTTATCTCTTCGGGCCTTTTAGAATAGAACTAAATTGATGCCAAAGAAAACAAAATTTAAAAAGGGACCCATTTCATATTATGGTTGCGAGATAATATTGATATGAAATGGGGGGTTGTTGTAGGGCACAACAATTGGCGATTCACTGGAAGAAACAGTTATCTCTGGAAAGTATATAAATACTTAAACGTTTTCAAAAATAGAAATTTTATCAAAAGGGAAAATTCTAATATAACTAGGTATAGTTGCATTCCAAACAAAATAAAACTTTCTCTGCTAATTCCCCCTTTTGTTAAAAATTATATACATTCTAGATTTTAAATTGGCCTCTATTGGTTGATATTGATAAAATAGAAAACCTTTCCAAATCAGCTATTAAAATTAACTCCATTTTCATAGGTAGAGCCTCTGCTGCCAGCAAACATCCATAGTTTCGGCAGGGATAACTTTTAACCATATCATTGTTTATTGTCCCATTCACCTTAGAGCATGATTAACAGAATGAATTCAAAATATGTTTTTCACATTTTGTATTTATTTTCTCTTTTTTGTTATTTTGTAAGATAAAAAGCCATTGCCCTGGTTTGGTGGCCAGTTAAGTGACAATGCCATTCACTGGTAATAACCTAACCAAACAAGCTGGCTCGTGATGAGACCCCTTGTCTTACAATTGAAGCCATTACCCTGTTTTGGTATGCAGTATTGGTAATGTCGGCTAAACTATTTCCCTATGAACATGGTAAGCAGGCTTGTAATAAGACCTCTTATCTTTTATATCCAGTATTCTTGGAATTACATTCTGAATAATCACAAACTTTGGTAAGTGGGATAGACAATTTCTTCCTTAAGAGAAGATGGATGACAAGGTAAGAGTTAGAGATGCTAAAATTGGATTAGTTTATGTTTTGATATTGATAACCTTTTCGTGACCAATTTAAAAAATCTAAAAAGATTTACAATATTTATAAACTTTGAGAGGGGTTCACTAAGATTGCAGTGTAGTTTCAGAATGCAATTATATCTAATTTCCTAGAAATCATTCCTTTTGTTTAAGACTTCTATTTATTTAAAAGTAAATATCACACTACTTGCTTTGAGAAACTCTTTAAGTACAGCAAAGGTCAAATAGAAGATACCTTACAGCTTTATTTTCTAATGCTCCTACAAACTACAAAAATGTTATTAAAAGGAGAAGGGGTTACCTCCTTAATTGAAGAATTTCTTTAAGATGAGACCATTAACAGGGAGAGAATCTCTCAGCCCTGATAAATCTTGTAGTATGAAGGTCGAATGGCCTATCTTTTCACAGATCTGAAATGGTCCAAGCCACATCTTCTGAAACTTGGTGTGTTTTCCCTTATCTTCATGGGCTTTGTCCCATTTCAGGACTAAATCACCGACTTGAAATTGTTTGGAACCAGATGAAAGTGAATCAAATGATGACTTGATGATCTGATGATGTTTCACATGAATGATTTTGGCTTTTTCTCTTTCTTCTTCTAATTTTATAATTTGGTCATGTCTAAGTTGTAAAGAAGAAGAAAGGCTTTCTTCAATAAATTGAACTAGGGCTAGAGAAGGAAGAATGAGATTTGTTGGTAGCACTGCTTCTTTTCCATACACAAGTTTAAACGGAGAGGAACCTATAGAAGCTTTTTGCGTTATCCTATCAGCCCATAATGCAAATATTAAAGATTTGTGCCAGTTCTTATGATTCTGTTCGATAGTTCGCTTGATAATTTTAATCAGATTTTTGTTTGTAGATTCTGCTAAACCATTGCCCTGAGGATAATAATTAGCAGAGTATTTGAGTTTAAATCCTCTTTTAATTGCGAAATCAAACATAGCATCGCCTGAAAGGTAAGATGCATTATCAAAAACAAGAGCATTTGGGACACCAAACTTGGTAATGATGAATTGGTCTATGAATTCAATAATAGCTTCAGAATTTGTTGTCTTTAAAGGAATCGCTTCAACCCACTTGGTAAAAAGTAAACCAGTACGGTAAAGGTATACTTTATGCTGTTTTGGAAGAATATTGGGTAATCTCTCAATGATGATCCAATCCCATTGTTCAAATGGTTGTTCAATTTGTTGACCGGTTGCAAAGGGATTTTCCTTGTCTTCCACTAGGAAGTTTGGACAATTTCGGCATTTCCTATACATATTCTATGAGCATCTTCAATAGAGTGGGCCAATAGTATCCAGCATGGATGGACTTTGTGAAGCTGTTCGTATCAGCTCCAAAGTGCTCGCTGCTGGTTCTCCATTCATTTATTCCTTGCAAACCTTTGTGGTGCTTCAGGTTTTTCAAGGCATCTCAATAAAACTGAATCATAATTTTGCCTAAAAAGCACATCATCAATAATGGTAAAAAAAAATTCTTTCAATCTTATGGACCTTTTACTTTTGTAAGACAGGTTGGGAGGTGCATATCCATGTTTCAAATAAAATGTTAAATCAACATACTGTGATTCAGGGTCAACGATACTTATCTAGTTGATCACTTCAAATTGATCTGTATCACTTGATTCTGGAATGTTGGATGCTCCTGCCAACAGCCTGCAAAAACCTTGGCCTCTAACAATCTTTGCTGGCTTAATCTCTAGGTCATATTCTTGAAGTGCTGTTACCCAGTTTGCCCTTTTTTCTCCCAATTCTCTTTGGATTAATAGTTGCCTTACTGAAGAGAAAGGAACTATAACTTTTTTATGAGATTTTAAAAGGAAGGGTCTGTAATGTTTAACAGCTTTATATACAGCAAAGGCTTATTTTTCTACTTCGGAGTAGTTTAGTTCAGCACCCTGAAGATTTGAACTATAGAACGAAATGGGTGCTTCCAAATTGTGATTGTTGATCTGTGTAAGTACTGCAGCATAAGAGAAATCGGATGCAATGGTATACAATGTAAAATGATTAGAAAAATTTGGAGTATTTAGAGCGGGGGCATTGATTATTGATTGTTTGATTAATTCAAATGCTTTCTTTTCTGCTGATCCCCATTTAAAGACTGAATTTTTCTTAATCATAGTTTGAAGTGGAAAAATGATTTGATAAAAGTCTGGAACGAATCCCTTAACAAAATTGATTTGGCCTAAAAATGACTGCATGGATTTCTTATTGTGAGGAAATGGGATTTCAAAGATTTCTTTGATCCTGTCGGGATCGATATAAATGCCATCTTTAGAAACAATAAAGCCTAGGAGCTTGCCTTGATCAAGAGCGAAAAAGGATTTCTTAGGGTTAAGAGAAATACCATATTTCTTACAGCGGTTGAAAGATTTTGATTTAAATCAGTTGCAAGTGATTGGACTCTCTTTAGAAAACAGTAATATCATCTAATAGACAACTATTGTTCCTATTAATTAACCCTTGAAGCGATAATGATTAGCTCTTTGAAAAAAGGCTCCTGAATTAATAAGTCGAAAGGCATTTTCTGATATGCATTACGTTCCCATTTTTTTTGAATTTGTTTTGAGTCGGTCAATTCAGATGAACACAAAATTTTGATTATTTCCTGAAAAACCGTCCAAAAGGAAGAATTTAATTTCTGAACCTGCCACTGATGAGTTATCTGTCTGTGGGTATGGGAAGTTTAATTCTTTTAAACTTGCCTTATTTAAATTTCTGAAATCAATACAAATCCTTATGTCGCCATTTTTCTCCCTGACTGGTACCATATTGGAGACCCAGTTTGAATGTCGGACGGGAAAAATGATCTTAGCTTTCAAGAGTTTATTGAGTTCTGATTTTATTTGATCCTCTAAGTTTGGATGTATTTTTCTCAACTTTTGTTGAACTGGTTTCTGTTTGGGAAGCATAGGAATACTGTGCTGGATAATGGATGTATCATACGTTTTTAGATCGTCATATTTCCAAGCAAAAACATGTTTATTTTTGCGTAACAGTCTAATGAATGCTTCCTTTTCCTCCATGGAAATTCCTAATCCTAAATTAATGTTTTGAGGATTTTGTTTAGTGCCAAGGTTTATCAATTCAAACCTTAAGGTAGAGCTCTGGAGCTTTGTATTGGACACAGGTTTAAACCTGTCTTTAATATCATAAAGATCCTCAAGCTTCACCACACGCTTTGGGATTGAGTTATCCTCATGTTTATCTCACATTTGAATATCGTGCTCGTCTTCCTCAATGATTTGATTATCATAGGATTTTTCGGAGGTCAAAAACTGTAAAATGTCTTCATCGTGGTTGAATATTCTCTAATTAGTTACATTGTCAGGAATGGATGGCCTAAAAAGCAATTCTACTGAAAATCTATCTGGGCTATAGTCTTCGGAAGGGAGTAGCTTGGAAGCGACATTGGCTAGCAAGTCGGCTGCCGAATTTTGAGACTTGGGAATGGAAGAAATATTGAATGCTAAAAAATGGGAGGTGAGCTCTTGTACTAGCGATTGATGATGTTTGAGATGGTTTGAAAGGCAATGAATTGTATTCCTTACCTGTTTAACAATAATCTCAGAATCTCCAAACACTTTCAAGTATTGGACTTTGAGGCCAATTGCTTTATATAGTCCTTGGACTAATGCTT
>APFE030860176.1:374-17968 GCA_000404065.3 Pinus taeda | reverse complement strand
AAATCTATGAATAATATTTTATTGGAAGGCCCTGATAGGGCTAGCCATGATGGGGGCTACTACCCCCCATGCAACTCCACATGTGACATCGCTTCCACTGCATCATGTGAAAATATAATAACACATACCCAAGAATATTTACAATGGTCTACTAGACAACAAACCCTAAAATTACTTGAAAATACCAAGAGATAGATCCATGCATTGAGAAATAGAAATAAGAATGAAATATAATCTTGTTCAAGGGAGAAACCTCCTTCTACCATAGAAAAAATGTGAAATATTTGATGAGATGGTCCTAAAACTAGGTCTCCATAGTATATATATAAGACACAAAGGGTATTGCTACAACAAAAGGTTTTAATTTACCAAATTAATCGAACAATAGAAATATAACTCAATATCTAGGGCTTTGCATGGGGCTTTATGCTTCACATAAGGCCTTGTCAAGTGCTTATCAAAATCAAATTATTAATTTCACTTTCCAAATATCAATATTAGGGCTATTTCAAAATGTTTTAGAGAGGAAAAGTTATATTCTCCTTTTCATATGGCATTTTTTGATAAGAAAGGGTAGGTCTTATTAAAATTTTAAGTATCTAAGAGCTTTTAAGAGTCCCAGGCGCTCCATCGAATAGGTCTTGCTCAAGTAAATGGCATTGGAACCGTCATTTCATTAATTATCTATATTTAGATCTATTATGAATCTAGCTAAACTTCTATAGAATAGAGTAGTTGTTTTTATCTTGAAATTGTACTTTCATTTATAGCAATTTTCATGTTTCATGTATTTATTTAATTTTTTTCTTCTTTACACTATAATGGTGATAGTTTTAAAGTGGATCTTATAGGTCTATTACATGATAAAATAATAATGTAAGGATTTTTTTGATATCATAGTTGAAATTTATCATTTATTCAATAATTTTTTATTTTTATTTTAATTAACAGCTCATCTACTAGGTAATGGCCCTATCTCTATATATCTTCTAGAATATTACTATAAGAGATGGAATTAAAATTTGTTTACCTTAGTTAATGAGAAGTAACTTAGAATGCACCATCAAAATTATTCATTTGTGTTGTTACAATCTTATTATATTTTTTAGATCATATTTTCTTCAATACATCAATAGATTTCAAAATGTAATCTAGAATAAACCCTTAACTCAAAATAGAAAGCATTCACATAAAAGGGAATGCAAGTAAGAATTATAGAGAAACTTGAGGTAGGGTAACACCATATATCTTTCCACATATATTGTTCCTTATGGAAAGAATAAGTCCTTAAGAAATGCTTGATATAATTGCAATAATCTTCACCATGTTTTATTACATTGCTTATATAACTTGTAAGAACCTTCTAGAGAAGGGACATTCTAGAAGGTAGAACATGTTACATTCATTGTTTTCACACTATTACATGGGATTTATATGCTATAAATGACCTCCATACATAATAATACATAAAAACATATAGATTATTCTTCCCATTAGGTACCTCCCTATGTACAACCATATTACCCCCTAGGTATACTACATTTTATCCCTCTTCACATGCTTTGTACTTGAAACATGGGAAGGAACCATGGAATATGATGAACAAAGAAATATAGTCAGTTGGTGCCAAGCACAACCATCCATCCATCCTAGTGACATGAGAAGATGGGCTCCAATTGCTTCCTTACAATGTTGATTTCGAATCTAGTTTCTTCTTGTTGTGCTATGATGATATCTCCATGCAATATTATTATGCATCCATGTGTTTCATAACTAGTTCCTTATTTGGTACCATGTTGTTCCATAATAAGATTGTTGATGCTCACACCCTTTCCTTAATGATTGATGTTTCTTGGAGTGGTATGGGTGGCAATATACATAATATTTAGCCCTCAATTCCTCTTTCTTGCACTCTTTAACATGTGCTACCATAGGCTCGTATTCTTTTTTATACCATTCCTTTATCATTTCTTCAATTGCTTCTATATTTTATTCTTCTAATTAAACTTTGGACTCATCCTCTGAATTATCATGAAGAATTCTACGGTTTTCCCCACAAAATTTTGCATTTGGCAATTTGGGCCCTTCTTGTTTACCTAGAAAGATATATTGCATTGTGATCTCCTTCTTCTTGTACAAAATATTCACAAAATTCTTTTGAACATTAATATTAACTATACCACTTGATTCCATTCAAGTATATCCAAAAATAATACAACATCATTCATATTAATGGCATATGAATGAAGCAAGTCATTAACCCTTGTGACAAGAGAGAAATCATATTTGAGAAGTTTAGAAGATATCAACTACATTTATAATACATATTGAAATATCCACCAAAACCCATTAGATGAAAACAACCATACAACCTTGAAAATATTGATTTTTGAGATGTACAATCTTTAATAGAAACAAGATACAATGTATGATATACATGATATAATGCTATTAAAGAAATGTGGCCTCTCAAAACATGAAAAATCAATAAATAAAAACATACTAAACAATGTATACTTCACTAGTTAATATTTGAAAAGATATTCATGAAAAAATAGAAAAATAAAAAGAACAAGTCTACTATAAATTTCCCACACTTTCCATCATTAACTTCATTTATTCTGGCATGTTAACTATCCACAACAATACATATATATCTAGGCTCCAAATCACCAAGAAAGATCTATCTCATCTATCAAATCTGTCACACATAAAATAATTTTGCATGCCTTATATCCCCTAAGTTATGTTAAAGGATTTGGGGATTGATCCTCATTCCAACCATCAGAATTGGCTCTCATGGTGCCCATACTCCTTTTGGTTTGTCCTAAACTTCTGCTAAATTTCATTTCCCTTTGTTCCTCCCACATATGTCATTGCACTAGGGCATTCATGGCCAAAGGAGCCATGGAAAATGAATTTCCTTTCCCATGTGTCCCATTATTTGTTGTCCATAGGTGCACAAGTCTCTCCTCCGTAGCTCCCTAAAAACATGAACACCCACCTCCACTTGTCATGATATTACAAAATTAACAAGTGACTTGCCCTATCATTTACTAGAAGGCTTTTAGTCTCTAACAATGTTGACTTGCTTGCTATAGAATTGTTGTGCCACAAAACATGAACCATTGTGTATTCATTCATAATTTTCAAATGGGATCAAATCCTTTTAAATAGGATACTAAGCTTGATATCTACTAGAGAGTAGCCAAGGTGTAGGTGTCAAATTATAATCTTTGAGTCCCCTATTATTATCATATTATGGAGATTGGACAAGATGGATTAGTGAATCACATGAAAGAGAGTCTTTGCTTAGTTTTTTGTGGTATTTGCCAAACTCCATGAAAAATATAATTTTACTTGTCCAATAAGACATACTAACACCCCTCACACTTACCACCCTTACAAAAAAAATAACAAAATATAAGCTAAATAAGATACATATACATGACACACATCCAATTCTAATTTCAATTATTTATTTTTAATTTATTATATCAAATACAAAATCATAATTTACATAAGTTTTCTCATAGGTTACACCATATTTTAACCATATCATCTAAAATAATTCATATACTTATAATTCAATGGAAAAAAAATATTAATTTAATAACTATAACAGTATTAAAAACATAACATTAATTTAATAAATATAATAGTATTGAAAACATATATTATACCATATTTTAAGTAAATTGTATGAGGGGATTTCATGGCTTAGTATATGTGTGGATTTTAAAGTAGTTTAAATTTAGTTTTAAAAATAATTAAATATATTTATGAACAAAACCATAGTGGATTTTTAAACTATTCATGTTTAGTTAGTGTATATATACTTCTATATTATATTATTATATATATTATATTATATATAAACTTTAGTTCTAAAAGAATAAAATAATAGTTTTTGTTTAAAGATATATTTTTTATTTATTTCACAAATAAAAAATGATATATACTAATTTGGTGTTTACTTTGAGAATAACTTTAAAATTAAATATATAACCATTGCTTTGATTAATCTCTTAAGAATATAATAAAATAACGGTATAAGAAAACTAAACAATTAACCAAAAAAAATTTACCCAACTAAGGAACAAAGAACAGAGGAGAACTGATTGAATAGTGAGAAAATGAATCGATTGAACAAATTGAGTCAGTTGAGAAACGAAGGTGGAGTGAGGCAATCGATTGGACATTGAAGAAACAAGGTGAAATGAGAGTTTTGAAACATTGTGTGAATTGAGCTAACTGATAAATTAAGATGAAATAAGATAATTACTTAAACATTACACCTAAAGAGGTCTAAATCTTTTTCTTAATCGTAAAGCTTTAAAAAATAATTATATTTTAAAAGATTATATATTCTTAGTATTTGATTGCTAAGTTTAAAGTTAAAATAAAATTATACTGATTTTATATATAGATGTGGGGTAAAATTATTAATTTAATAAATATTATAGATATATTTAAGAAAATAATTATAATAATTTCTAGTTTTTGTTTTGGAGGGTTTTTGGCATATTTTTATGTTTTGGAGGGTTTTTGGCATATTTTTTTGATCTAATTTGTTCAAAAATTGGTAAGGATTTGTTATAATTGCAAGTTTGAGTTATGACTTTTCCATAAGCTATGTATTAAGGGTTTTTCATGGTGCTCAATCCATATGTATAGTCAAAAACTCATATTAAACAACAAAAACAAAGATTTGACCCAAAAAAAAAAGGGATTCCATCCAAAAACTCCAAAATATATAATAGATAGACAACCCCTTGGAATATTGAAATTAATAATTTTCATTAAATTTATTTTATATTTACAATTAACATTTCACCAACAACAAATTATTTTACAAGTTTTTAAACTTATACCATAAAAATGATAATAAAACATTTATCAATTTAATACATATATTACATCATATCCTAAATTTATTATTTTAAATAATTCATATTAACATTAGGCCTTGTTTACTGAGACTCCAAATTCACTAGAGGACAGTTTTCTTGTCAGTAATTTTTTTTCAAAAAAATAGATTGTTGTAGTGTTTGAATCAACTGAATCAATTTTTTGATGGTGGAAATGGATTCAGCACCATTAAGAACCCTTAGGAACCCCACAAATTCATGTGAGGACCGATGACAGTTTTCTTATCGGATTTCGGTAAGTTTATTTCAAAAAAACAAAATGTTGGAGTGTTTGAATTAATTTCTAGAGGTGAGTCTCTTTTTAGGTGGGACCTTGAAAAGATTATTGATGGGATGTGTTTCTAAAGGTAAAAAACAAAACAAAACAAAAAACTAGACGATGTAGAAGTTACCAAGTAGACACATTCAACTTTTTTACATATGGAAAGTAGACACATTCAACTTTTTTCCCATATGGAAAACTTCCTCCCCATATATAGGAATTTTTATAAAAGTTATAACTATATTTAGGGAATTTTTCTCCTTAACAAAAAAACATTTAAAAAAAATGAATTTATCTATTTATTAATTAGAGACCCAAGGACATCACTTGATCACTAGTGACCTTTAGCACAGGGTGTCTTAAAAAAGCATCTTATAACTAACAAAGCATCTTGTCATCATGTACTCTAAGCATAATGGTTCATATTAAAACATAATTAAATTTTATGCTATTTTTCAAACATTTAATTGAATCCAAAAACAAAACAAAATTAGAAGTATAGATTAATTGTTCATAATGTATTGTTAAGGCACTATTGTCTATATTTATTTTATATATAAATTTAGAATGAAACATTTTTATTTTTAATTTTATTATACATATAACTACATGAAAATAATATTTTCCAATATGTTTATTTAAATTTATTTTTTTAATATGATATGAAAGACATAATCTTATATAATAATAAATCAAGTTATCATAAATGTTAAGTTTTTATATATTTAAAATTTAAATATGCAATTTTAAAATTATATATATATATATATATATATATATATATATATATATATATATATATATTCTTTAAAAATGTTATATGATTTTTTATTTTAGATTTTTTATATGTGATATATTTCATATAAGTTTTATATATTATATAAAAAACTCCAAAAAATATTATAAGTTTAAGTTTTATATTATTATTGATGATAGTGGTTGCCGTCCATTGAGACCAAATTGGTCTATCAGATCTATAATTTTCTTAGTTTTTAATTGTCTGGCTCCTCGTCTTTCTTGGCGAGATTGATGTTGTCGCTTTCTTTTTTTCTCTATGGTCTTCCAACTTCCTTCATCTTGCATCTCCTTCATCTCTTCTACTTCTTGGGACATTGGTGTCTTAGCTTCACAATCTATTGTGTTCATCCTTTTGAAGATAGTTGGAGAAGAAGTTTGGTTTAGGAGATCTGCTTTGTTGTTAAATGAAGATATATTTTGTGCAGTATTCAAATCCTCATAACTGCTGATGATTGAGGGGTTGTCGAGTTCACTTTTTTGTTGTTGGGTGGGGCTTTCTCCCTGCTTGTCTTGAGAGTTGTTTCTTTCTTGCCCGATTTCTTTTGATTCAGAGTTTTCTTTAGAGTATTTTGGGCAATTTTTGGCTAGATGGCCTGTCTCAAAGCAGGATCGACATTGGAAGAGGACACTTTCATAATCGAGTTTCTGGTTCCACATATAGTCTTTACTTGTTAGGCTTATTTCAGCTGGGAAACCGGCACCGAAGTCCATTTCCACACAAATGCGTGCATAGGTGGTTCTAGCATATTCCTCTATTTCTGGGCACCTGTAGTAAAATTTCCCAAATGCATT
The DNA here is from genome assembly GCA_000404065.3 of Pinus taeda. Lineage (NCBI taxonomy): Eukaryota > Viridiplantae > Streptophyta > Pinopsida > Pinales > Pinaceae > Pinus > Pinus taeda. The sequence continues at coordinate 11,185 of APFE030860176.1, read as the reverse complement.
TCCAATGGCTTTTAGCGAGGAGAGATTCCAAAGATGCAAGGGTAGGCTTGGAAATCTCACCCAAACTAGTGTTGAGGTTATGACTGTTGTTGAGGGATCGAATGATGGGTTACATGGCTTCATGAATAGTCCTGAAGTTTCCCAAAACCAAAGGCCGAAATCTAGAATACATTGTCTGCTTTTAGGATTTTCAAAATATACTATAAACAAACCCCTAGCACAGGGGTAGATATTAATTTCATCAGAAATGATAGGCTTCCATACCTCTGAGATCCAATTGTGGATTTTTGTCAACTACGGCCAAAAACCATTGAATCGGCAGATAAGGGCACTTTCAAAAAACTTCAAAGCCTCATAGAGTGAGGCTTGGACCACCTGGAAAATGAGAGTTGGGGCTTCACTGATGATATGTGTAGGAGCTTGCTCTCCAGAAGCGGACGGAACTGAGCCAGCAACTATTTTCGCGAAGCTGGGAGCCATATTTTACTTGCTCGTAGAACCCAGCAGCTGAGAAATAAGGCAAAAGATTAGATCTATATCTAGCCGTAGAAGATTAGATCTAGAACCCTGCCATAGAGAAATAAGGCAAAAGATTAGATCTATATCTAGCCATAGAAGATTAGAACTCAGCCGCAGAGAAATAAGGCAGAATATTAGATCTAGATCTAGCTGCAAAAGATTGAACGGGTGGTTCGTCTATGAAGTTGGTTGTTGCCTTTGATAACCCCATAGTGTGAGACAATGGAGAGTGCCAAAACATAGCATGGGAGCTGAGACCCAGCCATAGAGAAATAAGGCAGAAGATTAGATCTGCAACCGTAACTCCACTACAGTAGAAAAAAAGAGGCACGAAATTAGGAACAAGACAACTATGAATCTACCTTACTCCAAACCTATAGGAGAAAAAAGGGCCATGAAACTACAAAAAAATACAATTGGGCTGCTACACCCCAGCCCCCTCAAATCCCTTCACAATAGAGAAAGTGACACCAACGGCAGCAACCAAAACACCAGTCATAGCGATGACGGACCGAAGCAGTAGGGCTGCAGCCCTATAACCCAACCACAGAGAAAAGAGAACTGAGTAAGAGAACTGGAAGAGATCTGCGGAAGAGATATGAGGTCATCGCCAAACATAAAATAATCTTATTAATATGAATCATTATTAATTTAATTTGTCAAATACTACATATTATGGGATGGAGTTTCTCAAAGTATAATTTCCAGTTGAATCTAAAGGTCTCTAGGGGCTTTTAGGATGTTAAATCCATATATGCGGTCAAAAACACATTTTAAAGAACAAAAGATTATAGTTTGACAAACATTGTTTCAAATACTAATGTCTTTCGAATTAATCACATCATAAGGATTTGGTCGAATTTGAATGTCCCTGAGGGATTTTAGGATGTTGAATCCATATATGCAGTCAAAACGCATTTTAAAGAACAAAAGATTATAGTTTGACAAACATTGTTTCAAATACTAATGTCTTTTGGATTAATCACATCATTAGGATTTGGTCAATGTTTCAAACCAACTAATGTGATTCATCATTGGGACAAAGGTGAGGATGAACCACATTAGTTGGTTCGAAACGTCGACCAAATCCTAATGATATGATTAACCTGAAACGCATTATTATTTACAAAATGGATCACAAAAGTGTAAGATCAAACATTGTTTCACTCTATTATGGAAAAAAACTTCAAAATGTATAAGAGTTAGACAAGAACATATAGCGTTGAATTGTGTAAATAGGTTGAAACATCCAATTTTTTGGGCATACTACATCTTGAGAGACAAACCGCATCATGAGAGACAAAAAGAAACTTTTTGAATAAGGATGAGAAAGTGTCGAGGAAAATATTTAAAATCGACTTATTATTTTTATTAGTACTTTTACTACATTTTACTATTTTCTAATTAAGGCCACATTACTTATTATTATTATTATTTTGATCTACCCTCTTAGCATAAAAACTCTTTAAATATATCTACTGCAATAACATTTCATAGTAGCATGTTGATATGTCATTAATTCATATAACTAAATATCTATTAATAATAATAATAATTATTATTATTATTATTATTATATTTTTTTATTTTTTATTTTCAACTTATAACATTAATGAGAGGAGGAGAAGCTTAATAAGTGGAAAATTTAATATTTTTCATAAAAGGAATTTAGATCAAATTTATAATTATATTTATGAAATTTCCTTCTCAAAAATTAAGTTTGATTCACTCCATAAAAAATAATAATAATAATAATAAATAAATAATTGAATTTATCTATTTATTAGTTCGTTCTATCTTAAAACCCTTAAAAAATAATCAAATTAATTATTTTTTATATAAATTTACAAAAACACTTTTTTTCTTAAGAAAAATTGTAATTTCCATTATGTAGAATAGTGAAAATACGTGGTGTAGATGTGTATAGCATATCATGATATTCACTGTTAATCACTCAGCAAACATCTGAGTGATAAGCATCCATGTATAAAACTGTCAAAAAACTATTATGTAAGTGTTCTTTTATCTACATATATAAAATACTGCTAGAAGGTCGTTGACAATATCAAAACAGAAATTGTTATGCGGCCACTGTCCATAAAGAAAAGTGGAAGTTCTATCTGATCACTGTGGCATAGTCATATCAAAAGAGTAAGATAAAGTGTCAATTTTTCCTGGATCTATTTGCAATGGATCAATGAAGGAGCGATGATAATATTGATAGTGATCATTGCCATTATGCTAGGTAATCATCCATGTCTGATGAGCCTTCTACGGGCCTTCCTTGGAAATTTGGTCAGAAATAAAGTCCCTTTTCCTGTAAATATTTTTACAAATAATAACATCAAATTGTAATTTAATCACGAGAACATCCTTTAGTAATGACCTGAGTATGTGCATGTGGAAAGTAGAAGGTAGATTGAACCAATCAATAACAACATGAGAATCACCAAAGAGCTATAGCTGTCAGCAACCCTTTTCAAGTGAAAATAAAAGAATTAACTTAAGGTTGTGTAATTCGGAAAAATTATTTGTACTAGATCCCAAATTAGATTGTAATTTGTAATAATGATCATGATTAAGGTATAAAATATCCCCTCCACCACATTATCCATTTTGTGCAGAGCCATCAAAAAATACATAAGGAAAGGTATGATCGATGTTCTTAGGGAGAACAATGTGAGATGGTATATAGTCAAGATCTAAGCACCAATAAGATTTGGGTGATATTCATCTTCTGAAAATATCTTGCAATTATGACCAAGCTAAATACCCCAACAGACCAAAAGAGGTAACTTTTTTAGCTTGTCAGGGGAGGCCTCATTCCACCAATTGCTCTAGGCTTCATTAAAAGAATCACCTCTCCACCTGATGTTGATGTTTAGAGCTTGATATAAAAAATCCAAATAATAATAGTAAAATGACAGGCTATGAAGAGATGATCAACTATTTCTTCGGCACAGGGATAGAGAGCACACCAATAAAGTTTGTGGAAGGATCTCTTCATGATGTTGTCACTCGTAGGAAATTTATTCTAAAGGAGGCACCAAATGAAAAGCCTAGCTTTACTCAGAATCTTCAACTCCAGGGATTCTTCCACCACCACTTGTGCTCCTTCAGTTCTTTATCTGCTTGAATGAATAGGTAGCCTTCCTTCAGAGTATAATGACCCATATTTGAGTGAGGCCAGAGGAGATCCTTCTCCCTGTATGATAGCCTTATGTGAGAAGAGGTAAGGTCTTTGATGTAATCTCTCCAATCTCGGTGCCATTATATAGGAATATTCAGAGCCTAAGCTGACATCCAAATTTGTCCCTAGATTGTAGTATTCTCATGATCAACAATCTGGTCAATATTTTGTTTGCCATGATCAACCAAAAAATCCACTAGATCTGCATGCAAAAAATGTTTATTGTTTCTACCTGACCAAGGGTCAGTACCAATGCGGACCTATGATCCTAAGCCAATTTTCCATGCAAGGCCAGAACCAATGATGTGGAATGGGTAAAGAATGGATTTCCATATTACGGATATGTTAATTCAGCTTTTGTTTAGTAGATTTATCCATTGGTTCACAGAGCATGTGTGTATATATTTTTATATGACCACCTAAGTCCATATGTTGTTTATGTATAGTAATCTCCAGCTACTCTTGGCAGCAAGGGCGTAAGAGAAGAGGAAAATATTTTTAAGGCCCCAACCTCAACATTTGTTGGGTAGGGAAATTTTGTCCCATCTGACCCATGCAAAATTTCTTCCTTGCTTAGTCCCCCTCCATAAAAACCCACAACAACATATTTGAATATTTCTTAGGATGCCTTTGGGGATCCATGACAATGAAATCCAATACACATGAATGGCTTCTAAAACAGACTTGACCAGGATGATTCGACCACCCCATGATAATCACCTGTGACTCCATTAGTTAACCCTTTTATTGCTTTTGGCATTTAACCACATCCAATCAAATTTCTTATAGTCATTGGGCTTAGGATGGAAACCCAAATATTTAAGGCCTTCTTTAAAGTTGATATGTTGGAATGGAAACTAATCAAGTGCATAAGTGATCTCTGCCTGAGAGAAACCTATGGAAGATAGAGTAGATTTCAAATGATTATCATCCATTCCAGTGAATTTAAAAAACAAAAATAAGGATACCTTTAAATGCATCAATATCATGATGAGAGACATCTAAAAAAATGAGGATATGATCAACAAAGAACTGGTGATTTAAGTTGATGTTATGTGCCACCGACACTCCATACAGATTCCTCCTTCTCTTCACCTCCCTAACCATTCTGTTGAGTCCTTCCATGCTCAAGAGAAAGAGTAGAGGAGATAGAGGGCATCCTTGATGTGAGCCCTGATCAACATGGAAGAAATTTGATGCAATGTCATTGATTAAAATTGCAAAGGTGGTGGAAGAGATACAACACATAATCGATTTGATAAAATTGATGTTGAATCCCAAGTGCATGAGTAGCATCCACATATATAACCAATTTTATTTGCCAAAAGATTTCGATAAGTCAATCTTTAATATGATACCTTTCCATTTTTATTTTTATTTTCAAGATTTGTAATCCTTCTTGTGCAACTCCAATATCTTTGTGTATTTTTTTATTATCCAAAACAGAAAATTTCTCATAAGAGATGTGTTGGGATAGGATGGGATGAATCATGTTGGAAATCATTTTAGCTATGATTTTGTAAATACAATTACATAGATAAATGGATATGAAGTCATTGAATGATTTGGGTCGTTAGTCTTAGGAATGAGGGAAATGAAGGTTGTGTTAAAAGTGTCATTCATTCTCTCGAGATTATGCATTCCTCAACAAATTTCAATAAAACTAGCACGATCAACTCATAGAAGCCCAAGTAGAATTTGACTGGCCAACCATCTAGCCGAATAACTTTGTCTTTCTTGAAACATTTAGAGTCCCTTCCAATTCTCCTAAAATGATCTGAGCCATAAGCTCTCTATTTTTATTCTCATCAACAAAATGAGGAAAGTATCTAGTGATCCACATGATTTTAACTAATGCGGAATATCGAGGAACTAAGAAGAGTGAGCTAAAATTTCAAGACCCTAGACCAGCAAGGTCCCTTAAATTAGATATCTCAACTTTATTTTCATCTTCTAGAGAGAAAATGGTGTTAATGGCCTTCCTACCCTTGGCATATTGTTGAATTTTTTTTTTATTATCATCTCTAGCCTATAACCAAATTTCTCTGCTCCTAAGCCTCCATGCTTCCTCTCTGGCTTCTAACAATCCTCTTCTTTCTACTTCCAACTATATAAACCATAATTTAGATTCTACGGAATGATAGCTTCCATTGTCAGGCTACTCTAAAAGCTATAGTTCAATTTCAATGTGTTTTAGTGATTCCTCATCCCTCTTCTTCTTTTTCCTAGCCCACTAAATTTCCTGACGAGATTAAACACTTTATGCTAGTATTTTGGCGTCACTAGCTAACCCACGACAATTGAATGAAAGCCACTTCATTAGGGGTTAGAGACTGGGGTGTGCTTTGCTCTAAGACCCCCATCTCAAGATAATTGGTGGTTAGCAGAAATATCCAGACTAGCCTTATGAATCATTTTAGAGATGTGTGACTGATGACCTATGGGAATATTGGGAAATTTTGAGGTAGAAAGGGCTCCTTAGCCAATTCTAGATTCCTTATGAAAGACAGAGCTAAGAGGAGGGTGAGATAAAGAATGAAGGTTGGAATGAGGTCGGTCATTATTCTCAAAAGAAACCTCCTCAGAAGGTGGGAATGATGGGGTGAGTTCCAGGAAACATATAGAGGCATTTGCAATATGACACAAAAAACACCTAAACCCATAGAAGATAAAGGATCCCCAATGATAGTGGATGTAGTAAAAGGCAGACAAACAATAGATTGATAAATGTATAGAGAGGGGGGAGAAGAAGTACCTATAGAAGAGGAGGCCACCGTGGAGCTAAGCTGAGTGCCCATATTGTTATAGGTTCCTTGGGATTCTCTCCTCTCCATAGAGGGACCCTTAACAAATGCCACCGTAGACCATGTGTGAATGGAGAAGACCTATCTTGTCCCACAGACTCCATACTTGCTTAGATCTCAACCTCACGAACTCTAACCTTATTAGTACTTTTCTGAAGGAGAGGAAAATATTTGTATACATGGCCAACCTCATGACATCGACTACATTGAAATGGTATGCCTTCATAGTCCAATTTATAAGAATGAACAAGCCCCTTGTAATACAATTCCATGTTAGCCATTAGTCCTTTTATTGTGTCCAGATGAACCAAGATCCTATCATAAGCTTTACTACATGATTCAAGATACCCTTTTTCATAATCTTGGAATTGACTCAAATCATCCCCAATACAACGAAATATGTCTTCACACAAAAAATGTAAAGGTAGCCCCGTAAACCTTACCCAAATAGGTATTTCCCCCAACTATTCCCTCTCTAGATCAAATAGAGGAAACCATGGCTTAAAATGTATGGGAACCATTTCTATGGACCAATACCTTGAAAGGGCCCAACTCGCCTATTCTGCTTTGCAAAATTTGAAGGAGGACCAACCCCTTGACATGGTGAATACCTTTGCACTCAGATCCATTGATTGACTCCAAACATATTGTGCCCATTTCAAAGACACAAGGATGAGTATTTCCTACCTCAAACCCAACCAACCAACACCCTATCAGCAGTTTCCATGATATCATCAAACCAGAGACAATCACCTAGAATCAAAACCCTATCCCTTTCTTTTACTTTTTTGAACTTAACATTTTTTCCTTTCCTTTGTGTGGCTACTCCATCATTGATGCCAAGGAAGGTTTCTCTTGCATGAGAGGGTAAAATACCCACCGAAACCCCAAGATATAAACCACATGCACCCTTAACTACCCCTCTAGACAACAATCCCTTAGAGACACTCACATATTGTGAAAACCCTAATCCCAAGAAGGGAGCTTCAGCACCAGAAGAAAACACTATGTCATTCAGTTCACCAGGTGTCCCTTGAGTCCCCTACCCTCCAGAAATTCCAATTACCCCATCTATCGAGAACCTTAGGTCACCAAGGAGACCAGAATGATGCCCAATGAGTAACAGGGGTGCATTGGGAGTATTGGAGAAAATGCAATTATCAACAAAAGTCAAAGCTTCAAGAGAAGCACCAACAATACTAATCCCCAATTCACGTGACCACGACCATACGAACTCCTTCGGTATTATAATATTGAACTAAGTCAAAAATCAAAAACATGATTGGTTGAAGGAGAACCAAGAGAAACGGGAAGATGAAAATTACCTCTAGGGTTAGTGAGAGATGAATAAATCCCAACGTCTGAGCGGCCATAGGGCAAAGGCTAAATGAAATCCTAAGTTTGCTGTGGCAGCTCTTACCAGAGGGACACTGCTTGAAGTGGATAGGAATAATAATCCATTGTATCCTCCTCCATCATGACACTAACACTCATCCTCATGCAACCAAGAAAATCCCCACAACCATTGGAAAACAGTCACAAACAGTCAAGCGTGGGAGCCGAGGGAGGGTGCTAACCAACTGAGTCACAATAATCCTAGTTAAACTACAAACAACCACGAGAATATAGCTTCAACCTAAAAAAAGTGAAACATATAACCATAAACGGGTATGGAACACCATATGGTTATAGTAATCCCCTCAAAAATAAAACCCTAATTGCGTCCTTGCAGTGTGCATAGACGAATGCAAAACCGCAAAGCCATCTTTCAAAATACACTTAAATACACTTATATATATATATATATATATATATATATATAATATCATATATATATATTATATATAATATATATTATATATATGTATAATATTATATATATATAATAAATAATATGATGTTATTTATATAATTACATACATAATTATAAACATATATATATACTATATGTATTATATATATAATATACATAAGTATGAATATATATTAGTATATATAATATATATATAACTATTATAATATATACATAATAATATAACATATATAATATATATACATATATAATAATATACATATATATATATATATGTATATATTATATATATGTATTATGTATATAATATATATATTGTAGTATTTGTATTGTATATGATATTACCATATTGTATCTATGCATTAATACATACATTACATACATATGTATTGTATTGTATGTAGGTATGTATGTATATATATAGAATTACAATATATGTATGCATGCATACATACATACATACATACATACATACATATGTATGTATGTATGTATGTATGTATGTATGTGTATTGCATCGCCCTCAAGGTTATAGATTAGTTGTTCATAATTTATTCATTATTGGTTCAAACCTCGCCTAGCCCATTTTTCATTCTTTGAGGGTGTGCAATACCCCTAGAGGTTACTATGTCACATAATGTGAGATTACTCTAGCAGATGCCTAGAAGGATCAAATATTCCAAGATTCAAACTTAGTTTTCTTAAATGTAAAACTCTAGGAAATTTATGCACTCAAAAAATTTAATCTTTTTCAACACTAATATTAAAGTTAAAATGAATCTAAAATGATTCTTTATAATACTATACATTATATATAAATTTTCACATTTATATATTTAAAAATATTCTTATTTTAAATATTATTTGTAAAAAATTCATTTAATCATAAATAACTACATAAATATAACAATTTTCGATAACATGTTTTATAAGTATTTTTTTATTTAAGCTTTTAATGTGACAGCCAACATATATTTCATATATAAATAGAAAAAAATTGTAGTATTAAGTTTTTATATGTCTATAAATAAAATTTAAATATAAAATTTTGAAATATTATGGTTGCGAATATAAATCGTTATTATTTTAATTTATATTGTAGAATGTATTTATTTATAGCTGAGGATTAGCACAATAGGTCGAGTACATACTTAAGGAAACCTGGAGACTGCAGAGTAGAGCGATATGGCTGAAGGAAGGAGATGATATTTCGAAATTCTTTCATAAATTTGCAAATGGAAGAACAGTTATTAACACAATCTGGAAAATAACAAATGAGTAAGGAATTGAGGTGGACACCTTCCCTCGCTTAGCTACCCTAGCTACTTCACATTTCAAACAGATCCACCAGGGCCCTCCCTTTGCCACCCTAGTAGAGGTCATCAGGGTAGCACAACTACTCCCCCAGTTTATCGAACATGAGGATGATATGGGCCTTAATAGAGAAGTCACTCTTGGGAAACTAGAGGCCACCCTGAAATGGCTTAAGAGGGATAAGATCCGTGGTCCAGACGGTTGGTCAGTGGAGTTCTATCTGGCATTTTTTGACATCCTAGGGAAAGACTTACTCAAGGTCATCAAGGAATGCAGGATGACTGGCCGTATGCATGGGGCCATCAACTCCACCTTCATCGCCCTCATCCCTAAATAAAACAACCTGTCAACTTTCAATGATTTTCGGCCCATCTCCCTGTGAAATTTCATATAAAAAATCATATCCAAAATCATTTCTAATCGCCTCCACCCTAATCTATCCATCCACATATCTTCAAAACAATTTCCCTTCCTACAGGACCGTCAAATTCATGAAGCCATAGGAACAGCCCAGGAAGTATTGCACTCCATACAGACTAAGAAAATCAAAGGTATGATCCTTAAGGCTGATCTATCAAAGGAAGTCGACCGGGTAAGTTGGTTATACATCAGAATGCTCCTAACTCTTTTAGGATTTCTTATGGGAGTTATAAAAAGGATTATGTGATGCATTACTAATATACCCTTTAGTGCCCTGATAAATGGTGTTGCGTCTCCTTTCTTTAGTTCTAAAAGAGGACTCAGACAATGTAGGTTTTAACCTTGTACAGAAATTACTTGCATACAAATTCTAAAACATAGAAAATAAACAATGCGAGAGCATAACACATAAAACACATATACACAGATATTTTCCCCTGGATCCAAAAATCGAGACTACCAGCTTGATTTTTCATTATGTTCCTTTCAATGTTACAATACATATTTATACATGTTGAAGCATCCAATACCATGGACCAAAAGCCATCGCATCCAAAACAATGGACCAAAAACCATCGCGCCCAAAACCATGTGCGAAAATCATGCACAAAACAATAGGTAGGTCCACCCAACCTAATATAGGGTCCAAAAACAAAATTTTCTGGGGCGCTACCCTGGACCCCATAGAGAGGGGTTACCTACACCCCTCAAACCCCCTGTAACCCCCCCGTTATGCAATCGGCGCAATGAA
>APFE030860174.1:5712-85656 GCA_000404065.3 Pinus taeda | reverse complement strand
AAAAAAAATATTCTCCTCTTTCAATTTCCCATCTATTTCGAAATTTTTTTAAATCTATGAATAAAAAATGAAGTCAATAACTTCGAAAAAAATATAACACTTTGAATGGAGTTCTATTACACTCTTTAAATTGATATGGTTTGTATTTTAAATAAACAACATGCTTAAACCACGCAAGATTCAAACAATAAGCGACAACACGCTTGTAACACGTAAGATTCAAACAATAAGCAACAACACGGTTGTAACACCTCAGTTTCAAACAATAAGCCACATTCTTATATAAAGTTAACTTATTTATATTTCAAAGAAATATAAAGAGAAATAATCTAAAGAGTTATCTAAAATAATGATTTTTAAGTAATTAGAGTGATCGCAAATCAAAGTATAAACAAATATAAGTTTGTATAACATGATGTATAAACGCTAATTTTAATGTAAATTGATCGCAAATCAAAGTATAAACAAATATAAGTTTGTATAGCATGATGTATAAACCCTATTTTAATGTAAAATTCAAGAAGTTTGTAATTAGTGATAATTGACATATTCTTATAAATTCTAAATTTTTTATATTTTTTAACTACATATAATTATTATATTAAAATATTTTTAAGAAATAATATAATTGAATTTTGTTATAGTGTACTTTATTATAATAGTATATGCGTTATTTTGAAATAATTTTTAGAATTTTAATTTTATTTTAAATAATTATTATGTGAAGAGTAGGGATTTAAATAGTGATGGTACGGAATATTCTAAAATATTTTGAGAAACAATCACAAATCGAAGATTGATATTTATTTCAAAAATAGTTATATTAATTTTTTTTAAATTGATTATATAAAAAAGAGTCATGAATAAGTGTCATATCAATTGAACTATAATTTTTTTCTGCTATGTAATAATTATAACCCATGGACTCATAATATTTAACAAAGTCATTTACAAAGTAAAAAGCTCTTCAAAAAATATAATAAATCTCTATAGTTATAAATCTTATAATTTTTTACATATATATCTTTAATTTAATCAATATTTTGTAATTATAATTTAAAAAAATTATAACTAATTTTTTTTATAATTTTTATTTTTATCTTATTTTCGTCCCATAAAGTATAAAATTCAATATTTGAAAAAAAACAAATCTATTTGCTAATAATAAAATATAAAAAAATTATATGACTTGGTTTCCAAAACAAAAGTGAAATAGCTGGAATGCCCTTTTAATTTTTAATGATTGCCAAAATGACTATCTCTAAATCTGTGAGAGTTCATAGAAACGATAATTGTTTCGCCAAGTCTACCGAAGTTTTGTTTAACAATTTCACATAAATTCAAGACATCTGATTAGAACGCAAATTTCTCCCTTTGATCTTGATTTGATTAGAACGCAAATTTCTCCCTTTGATCTTGATTTTATTTCTTGCAAGGTCCAAAATCATCGATCAATCATAAACAAACAAGGTAGGAATTTCAAAACGTAGGCAGTAGGCACCAATTAAGGATATTAATCGACCCTCGAATCCTGGAAAATTTCGCACGTAAAATGATTAGCTTGTCATGTCCTAACGAATTAATAAACCCCACATCCGAATATGGTTGCTTGTTCAATCCGCAAACACCCACTTGAATTCAATTGTCACGCGTCCTTCAACAAACCATCAATGTCCACACAGAGTGTCTTTTTCAGGGAAATTGAATTTTGTGCCCCTCCCTACGTGTTTGATGTGCACTTCCTCGTCATGCGAGAGTGAATAGACTTTTGTTCCTTTCTCTATAATCAAGGTAGAGAAAATTCCCCGAAGTTGACAACATACTAAATGTGTACTTCTTCCGATGAGGTAGTAAACACCAACTTGAATTCAATTGTCACACGTCCTTCAACAAACCACCAATCTCCACACAGAGTGTTTTTTTCAGGGAAATTGAATGTTGTGCCCCTCCCTACGTGTTTGATGTGCACTTCCCTCGTCAAAAATCTGATTTGACCTACTCATCTCCGTGAAGAGCTGAATCCCATTCAATGCCTTGCACGGTCTGATCGCTTTTATAAGAAAAGCAGAAACTAATCCACCGAGGCTTTACTGAAGTGTGGATAAGAACCATGAGGGCGTTCGAGCCAAACTCTTTTAATATTGTCTTCCACAGTCTAATGTCTCTTTCTTGGTTATGAGTTTGTAGAAGATTTCTGACATCCACATCGAAAAACAAACGGCCGTTGCTATTCAGGCTATTGATACCAGCAACACGAAGTGCATGGACGAACACTTGTCGAAGGCTCTTACTATTCTCTGCTAAATATTTTCTTACAAATTCTTTGTCAGATTTGAATCAATCAGGTGTTGTGTCTGTGAAGAAACCAACGAAAAACTGCACATTCTACGAGCAGCCGTAACGACTGTATTGTTGTAAAAGTAAATGACTTTGTTTCGAAAGAAAGCCCGGGCAGGTCTCGTTATCTGAAAACATTGCACCTGCTGCAGTGGAGAGTATGAGCTCCACTCCTATATGTCATTAGATTTTAGATCTATGTCAAAACTACGGCAACAAAAGATTCATTCAGTCAAGTCATGCCATTGACAAAATTAATTACATAACATCAACCTAACACAAAGGATCCATTCAGCTAATGCTACCATGCCATTGATAAAATTTCTCAGACCGAACCTGTTGATATTCTTTACAATCTGTCAAATCACCGAAACATATGACTCCTGGCTTTTACTCTTACAACGACACAGTCGTTAAGGCAGCTGTTAGAATGTCCAGCTTTTCCATGGTTTCTTCACAGACACAATATCTGATACCTTCAATGCTCTCTGACACGGAATTCGTAAGAAAGAATTCAACAGAGAATGGATCTGTTGTGCTGCTTTTTATGAAGAGCATGCACGGAGTAGTTGGAGAATTCGAAGTGCATAAAAAGATTTAGAAATGCGAATAGAGTAAAATTCCTGCCTCAGACCATTCCGAAATTTTAGTGTAACGTTTCCCGTTTCCGTTCTTTCCTTAACTTTTAGGTCTCCGTAGAAAATTCAACCGAGACCATTCCAAAATTTTAGACTAAAGTTTTCCGTTTCCATTTTTTCTTTGAAGTTTCGTTCATCTTCGCGTCAGTAATTTCGCTTGCAGTACAACTGCGTATGAATTTCTAGAAATGTGAATGGGAAAATTTTGGCAGAAAGTTAGATTCATTTCAACAATCAACAAGTTTCGAGAATTAATTAAAGAGCTTGAAACCGTAGAAAATAACTGAACTCACTCTTTCTTATCCAGTGACATGGGAAATTTCGCACAACAATCAAGAAGTTTCAAGAATTAATTAAAAAGCATGACACTTCAAAAAAATAACTGAATTCACTCTTTCTTTTCCAGAGACAATGGGAAATTTCGCGGAAAGCTCAATTCAATAGAGAGATTAAATCTCCAAGTTTCTAGAATTAATTAAAGAGCTTGAAACCATAGAAAATAACTGAACTAACACTTTCTTATCCAGTGACATGGTAAATTTCGCGCAACAATCAAGAAGTTTCTAGAATTAATTAAAAAGCTTGACACTTCAAAAAATAACCGAATTCACTATACATGGGAAATTTCGCGGAAAGTTCAATTCAGTAGAGAGATTAAATGTCCATGTTGTCAGGGTTTCTAATAATTTAGTTTAGAAATTCTAGAATATATAACTGTGTAAATGTTTTGAAACGTTGAAATAACAAACTTACATTTCATTTCCAATTTTCCTTGAACTATGTATTTTTTAGTATAATAACTTTCCTATGGTTTTTTTACTATAATAACTTTCCACACGGCAACATTAGGGAAGCCGAAGCTAAACAAATTCAGATACTTGCATTTTTTTGATATTATAATATTTTTGTTGGTCACTATTTAGCATTATTATTGAAAAGTTAAATTTAATGTAGAAAGTTTGTTTCATCATGGTGTATGTGTTTTAGGTTAGAGCTAGTTCTTTTTTTTAGGAGATGGTTTTAATCTCCTTAAATTGAATGTAAACTTATATATTTCTGATTTTATGATTAACAAAAGAGAGCATTCTGCTTGGACAATCTCCAGGTGCAATTTGCTCACCTGTGAGCTGCTAGTATTTCAGTGTGTAAGTTTAATTCTAGTTTGGTCTTTCCATTTTTTAACATGGTATTAGAGCACAGAGAATTGGGTCTGTGGTGAGTGTGCCTTGGTGGCTAGATTGAGAGCCTTGTTGGTTGAGTTGAGCCTTGGTGGCTGAGAGCCCTTGCGGCTGGAAGCCTTGGTCGCTGGTTCAGTTGTGTTGGTTACAAAGCGATGAAATTTTGAAGAAGTTTGATTAGCGCTAGTTTTACAGGTCAAAGCCGTGCTAATCAGTTCTGGCTCTCTGCTGTGAAATAGTGTTGATCAACGCTAGTTTTAGGGGTCAAACCCGGGTTGATCTAGAAAATGTATAAAATTTTCCCTCAGTGTGACCTGCAGTACAGTGAAAGGCCGCTCTTGTTTTTTGCTTGTTGGAAGCGGCCCGAAACCAAAAGTGGTTGAGTTGGTCATCATGTCAAGTTTCTCTTTGAAGGCCATCTATTTGGAGCTTGATCCATAGATCGACTGTTGGAGGATCTGGAATTCGATCTGCAGATCGACCGTTGGAGCATTTGAAGTTCAATTCGCAGATCAATTGTTGGAGGATTTGGAGTTCAATCCGCAAATCCACTGTTGGAGGATCTAGAGTTCGATCCGTAGATTCACTATTGGAGGATTTGGTGTTGGATCCATAGATCAGGTGTTGGATTATTGGATATGTAGATTGTATCAGTGGATCTCTTAATGGAGTTGCGGTTTTGTCACAAGGAATAAGCACATTGCAGAGATGTACCTTAATGAGAGCGATAAGCTCGATGACTCAAATTACGCCAACTGGAATTTCAGGTTGCATACATTGCTCGAGGGTTATAGTTCATGGAAATTTGTAAAAGGAGATGAAGTAAAGCTGACTACAGTTAGTGGTGCCACATTCGCATTGGTTCATGATTGGGAGAAGACGAAAAATAAAATCAAGGTGTTGTTGAAGATGTCAGTAAAAGACAACGTAATCCCTCACATCCGAAAATGCAAAACTGCTAATGACATTTGGGTGACGCTCAAGGATTTTTATGAAACAAAAATTACAAATCGCCTATTATTTCTAAAGAATAAGATTCTCTCCATCAGAATGGAGGAGAATGAATATGTTGTTGCATTCATCCCATGGATCAAAGAACTAAGAGACAAGTTGGGCAACATAGGGGACAAAGTGTCCAATACAGATCTCGTCACAATTACCTTAAATTGTATGACAAAGAATTATTAAATGTTCATTATAGGGCTTACAGCGAGGGAGAAAGGTCCCACCTTTGAAGAGTTGACAGGGATTTTGATGAAGGAAGAAGTGAGGCGTATGAATATGAAGCCTGAAAATGGAGATCTGGCATTGGTGTTGAGGAAATAGTTCTTCAAAGGGAAACCAAGAGGAGAATAGAAAAGCGGTGGTCCAACTCAGAAAAATTCATTTCACGGTATGTCATCTGCTAGAAATGATTCGGGAATTAAATGCTTTTACTGTGGAAGAACTGGTCATATTGCTAAAGATTGTTATAAAAAGAATACCGATGAAACCAGACATAGATAAAAGAGGCGTATAGGGCATTTTGCTAGTGAAGATCAAAATCATGATCTTAAATTATCTTTGTCTAATGCTGCTCTTTCTGCTGAGATGGATGAGGTTGAAACTTGGTTTGTGGATTATGGAGCATCCACTCATACGATAGGTAATAAAAATTGGTATGAAAATTTTAAGCAGACCAACAATGGCGCTAACATTTACCTTGGAGATGACATATCATATCAAATTAGAGGGTATGGAGATATTTTTGTGATATTTCCTAATGGTAATATTAGGGGTATCCAGAATGTGATGTATGTACCTGGTATTAAAAAGAATTTGATCTTTGTCTCCATGATTGCGATCATAATTTAAAGATAGAATTTTTTAAAACTTACTGTGTTATAAAGGATTTGATAGATCATCAGAAGCCAGTCGAATCAAGAGTACGAGTTGGCGGCCTTTATAAGTTGAATGTTACAAGCATGCCACATCAAACTTTAACTTCAACGACTATGATAGTAGAGAATATTTTGTGTCAAAGGTTTGGCCACATCAACCTTCTTGACTTATTACTACTATAGAAACAAGGTATGGTTGATGGACTTCTTGTTTTAAAGAATGAACATATTGATTGTGAAGGTTTCTCACTTGGGAAAATGAACAGGGATGAATTTCCCTCTAGTTTAAATAGGAGAAAGAAAGATATACTTAAACTTGTGCATACTGATATATGTGGAATCATGCAAACAAGGTCCTTAGGTGGAGCTTATTATTTTTTCTATTTGTTGATGACTGCACAAGATATTCTTGGGTATACTTTCTTAGAAGGAAAACTCACACTTTTGAATATTTTAAAGAATTCATAAATAAGGTTGAAACGTAGACAGGGAAAGTCATCAAAATTATTCGTTCAGATCAAGGCGAGGAATACAGGCTTGGAAATTTCATCAAATATTGCAGAGATCATGGGATAGCACAACAGTTTACAGTACCCCACACTCCACAACAGAATTGGGTTGCATAGAAGAACAATGGAACTCTGGTGGAGTGTGCACGCAAAATGATAAAAGGTAAGTACATATCCAATGGTTTCTGGGCAGAAGAAATTAGCATTGAAGTTTACTTAAAGAACATAATTCTAACTAGGTGTATGATCTCAAGACTCCATTTCAGGCTTTGTATGGTTTCAAACCTGCAATCCATCACTTGAGAGTATTTGGCTTTAAATATTTTTTCACACATTCATGGGGAAGATAGGAAGAAATTAGATGCTAAAACTATAAAGTGCATAGTTGTAGGGTATTGTTGTGATTTCAAAGCATATAAGATGTTTAATCCATTTACTCACAAGGTGTTTGCGAGTACATATGTTATCTTTAATGAAAAGGTTGATGAAGGGAATAAGGACAAAATTTATGAGTGGCACATGCCTTTGTTGATTGATGACAATAATGATGAAGCCAAAGATAGTGATTTGCAACAACAGAAACAACAACAAAAAGGGGAACCTAACGATGTGGATACATTTAGCAGTTGAAGTCCATTCAAAGGTGAGAATAAAATCACACAAAACAGAACTGAGGCAAGTTCATTACCAAGGAGATCAAGTAGGAAACCTCACTTACCTGCAAGGTACACAGATTATGCTCTTATGAATAGTATTTTAAATGTTGTTGAGCCCATGAATTATAATGAAGAAAATCAGTATGATGAATGGAGGTCAGCTATAAAAGAAGAGTATGTTAGGTCCCTGTAATAGTGGAACCCCTTATTGTTATTAGTGCAACCCCCTTATTATATTTTTGTGCCCATGTACTCCCCATATTGTTATTATTGTGCCCCATATAAGCCCACTATTGTTATTATTGTTCCCTTACATTATTATTGTTATGTCAGCTTTGATTATATTATGACCCCTTAGACTCCTATATATAGAAAGGAGGTCTTGTCATTTGTATCATCCAAGAATTTTTCATTTGTTTAATGTAAAGGAAGTTTATCCCTTTAAAGAGGTTGATTTCTAAGGCATTGATCTATCTTTTCTATCTTCTTGTGAGCTGGTTTCATAACATTTGGTATTAGAGCTTTGGACTCTAGGGTTTCGCTTCTCCAAATAGGTCATGGTGGGATTTTCGCTATAACTTTTTTTCTAAGACATTTCAGAGGCTAACAAAAAAACTCATTTGAGCCAAAGTCTCGTTGAACCTCGGGTCCAAATTTCAGATATTGTCTCACTATATTTTTAGAGACATGATTTGAGGAATTTTAGGTTTTTGCAAGCTGTAGAATTCCATCTCAAATAGGTCATCGTGGAATTTTCATTATAATTTGTTTTCTACGAAGGTTTAGATTCCAAAATTAAAACCCATTTGAGCCAAAATCTTTATGAAGCTTGGGCGTAAATTTCATAGCTCGTTTCGCTATATTTTCAAAGATACAATCCAAGACATTTACAGTTTTGGAAATATCCCAAATTACATCCCAAACAGGTGACCTTGGGAAAATCATCATAACATTCCTTCTGAGCATCAAATTGAAGCTTCGTAAGAAGTTATAGAAATAAGATAGTCTGTAAATATTTGTGTATCAGTATCAGGTCTGAAAGTCGAAATAGTGACACATGGAACTTCGTACAAGTTCGCTCTTCTAAAAAGATATATAATCAAGTCATCTTGGGAGATTGTGCATAAATCTTTCTTGGAGAATCCAATTTCGATTAGATTGGTGGCATTCAAAAGATGATGTATAGGGCTACCACAGGTCATAATTTCATAACTCAGATATCTTACAGAGTTACAGTCGTTTCAAGATATAGCTCCTAAAATCAAGAAAAGGCTATATGAGGAAGTTTGATGGCAAGGATCCGGTAGATTGGATACTACAGATGGAGCAATATTTTGATCCACATGAGGTGCAACTATTACGAAAGGTACATATTGCATCTTTATATTTAGACCCAAATCAATTTTTATGGTATGAAGGACTTTGTTGTTGTAAACCACTTGTCACATGGTCAATTTTCATGGAGGAAATGATAACACATTATGAGGATACAAAGAGAAACACCTTTAGCCAATTGACAAATCTCAAACAAAATGGTTCAATGGCAGAGCACATTGAGGAATTTCAAAAATTGAACATAAGGGTAAATGATATTCCAGAGAAGCAAAGGATAGATGTCTTCATAGGGACTTTAAAGGATAACATTCAACATGAGGTTCATCATTGGTAACCTGATTTATTGGAGAAGGCATTCAGGTTGGCAAGAAAAATTGAAAAACAGAATTATGGAAACAAGGAATCCCACCACTGACAACTATAAATATGGAAATGTTTTTTCTCCTATCCATCCAAAACCTACAAGGTTTGCACCACAACAATTGGAAGAAAAAAGACAAAAATGGCTTTGTTACATTTGTGATAGAAAATACACTAAAGGTCATAAGTGTGCTGAGAAGAAATTATTTCACATAAATTGTGAAAAGGAGGGAGAAAAGGATAAATAAACATCAAAATAAGAGGATATACACCAAGAACCAACCCCAGAGAAAGAAGAAATGGATTCGACCATATCTTGTAAAGCATTGGGAAGAATTACCACTCCTCAAACTCTCAAGATAGAAAGACATATCAAGAAGAAAAAGGTTCAAGAAGTGAAAGCTCACACAGAGAAAGAATAAATGAATCTGACCATATCTTGTAATGCATTGGACAAAACTACTATTCCTCAAACTATCAAGATAGAAGAATATATTAAGAATAAAAAGGTAATAGTGTTTATTGATTCGTGCAGTACCCATAATTTTATTCATTGTAAGATAGCCAAGGAATTGAATTGCTTCCAATATCAAGCACCAGAGTGTCAAGTGATGGTTGCAAGTGGAGGAACTATAAATTTCTTTGGAAAGTGCCATAATATCAAGCTATCAATTGGAGAATATGTATTTAATAACCCAATGTTTTCCATTCCAATGGGTGGTACTAATGTTGAACTAGGAGTCTAATGACTACAATACTTGGGTACAATAGCTTTTAATTTTCAAGAATGTTTCATGAAATTTTTTTCGGAAGGAAAGGAAGTTGAATCAAGGGGTGTCAAAGGGAAACCAAGAAATGTAATTAGTTGTAATGGAATGAAAAAACTTCTAAATAAGTAAAAACGAGGTTTAATTTCACAGTTATGTTCACTAGAGGTTCCCACATCGAAATCATCTATTTCTCCAAATATCCAAAAAGTCATGGACAATCATTCCAAGGTATCTGAGACTCCGAAATGCCTCCCACCTATTCGTGATCATGATCATTCTATTCACTTGATTTCAGGAAGTGTTCCTCAAAACATCAGATCTTACAGATATCCATATGCCCAAAATAGTGAAATTGAATGTATGGTTGCAGAAATGCTAGAGGTTGGTATAATTCAACCTAGTCAAAGCTCTTTCTTTTCTCCTCTAGTATTGATGCACAAGAAGGATGGGCCATGGCACATGTGTCTGAATTATAGAGAGCTCAACAAACTCACTATTAAAGATAAATTTCCCGTTCGTGTCAATGATGAATTATTGGATGAATTGCATGTATTAATTTACTTCACCAAGTTGGATCTTCGCTCAGGATACCATCAAATAAGAATGAAGACTGAAGACATTATGATAACAACAGTATTGAAGAAAGATGCATTTTCATGGACTCCAGAAGCAACAAAGGCCTTTAAACATCTTAAAGAGGCAACTTGCCAAGCACCAGTCTTAGCTACTCTAGACTTCACAAAAACCTTTATTGTGGAATATGATGCATCAGGAAATGGAATTGGTGATGTTTTAATGCAAGAAGAAAGACCCATTTATTTTGAAAGTCATCCAATCAAAGGAAAATATTTACACAAAGCTATTTATGAGAAGGAATTGTTGGCAAGACTACATGCACTTAAGAAATGGCGACCTTACATAATAAGAAGATCCCAATTCAAACAATATTGCCCGAACTTGATCAGGAAGGAAAAATCATATTCAATCTTGGAGAATTCACATAAACAAGAACCCAACCACTACGAAATCGATCAATTTCAGAATATCTCATCAAGTGGAAGAACATACCCGCTGAAGATTCCACATGGGAGGACATGAATTTTATACAGAAGAATCCATAACTACTCAAGCATTGAGGACAACACTTTTTGAAGGAGAGGGGCATGTTAGGTCACTATAATACTAGTGTAACCCCTTATTGTTATTATTGCAACCCCCTTATTATATTGTTGTGCCCTTACATTATTATTGTTATGTCACCTCTGATTATATTATGACCCCTTAGACTCCTATATATAGAAAGGAGGTCTTCTCATTTGTATCATCCAAAAATTGTTCATTTGTAATTTAAAGGAGGTTGCCCCGTCGAAGAGGCTAATTTCTAAGGCGTTGATCTATCTTTTCTTTATTTTCGTGAGTTGGTTTCGTAACAGAGTATGACTCCATAATTAAAAATGAAACTTGGGAATTAGTTGAATTGCCAAAAGGAAAAGAACCCATAGGTTGTAAATGGTTATTTATACCTAAGTTCAAAGCAGATGGTAGTGTAGACAAGTATAAATCTAGGCTGGTTGCCAAAGGGTACTCACAGAGAGAAGGAATTGATTATGAGGATACTTTTCCTGTTGTAGCTAAGTTAAATACCATTATAATGTTAATATCATAAGCTACTAAGTACCATTGGAGTTTACACCAGCTAGATGTGAAATCTAGTTTTCTAAATGGAGAGTTGAAAGAAGAGGAATATTTAACTCAACCATAAGGGTTTATTAAAAAGGGGCAGGAACACTTTTTCTATAAATTAAAGAAGCGATTGTATGGTTTGAAACATGGTCCCATATCTTGGTATGAAAATATAGACTCTTTCTTCTTACAACATGGTTATAAGAGAAGAAAAAATGACCCAAATATGTATAACAGATTTGATTCGAAGGGGAAGATTGTGTTGATTTCCTATATGTTGATGATTTGATTGTTACTAGAAATTTTAATGAATTGGTTGAAGAAATTAAAGTGGACATGTCATAGGTATTGAAAATGAAAGACCTTGGAGAAGCGCATTTTTTTTTTGGTCTTGAAGTCTGGAGGGATTTTTGCTAGACTTTTGTTACTCAAGGAAAGTATGTTAGGGAATTGTTGAAGAAATTCAGAATGAATCAGTGTAAATCTGCTTCAGTACTTATATAATAAAATGTTAAGCTTTAGAATGATGATGGTTAAAGAGGTGGATGCTACATTGTATAGACAACTGGTTATAATTTTGATTTATTTGACTATAACTAGACCTAACTTAGCATATTCAGTCAGTGTGTTGAGTCAGTTCATGTCAAAACTTCTTGAAAATCATTAGGTGACAACAAAAGGTGTCTTAAGGTATCTTCAAGAAACTATAAATTTTGGCATTAAATAGACTGATTCTTTTGATGTTAAATTGACAGGCTATTCAAATTCATATTGGGTTGGATATCTTAATGATAGAATATTTATAACAGGGTATGCTTTCAATATTGGGTTCGGGGTAATTTCTTGGTGTAGTCGAGACAAAACTACTGTATCTTTATCATCCATAGAAGCAGAGTATCAAGTTGTATGTGCAACCACTTATGAAGCAATTTAGTTGAGGAAACTCCTTTATGATGCACGAGAAGAACAAAAGAATGCTATGATGATCAAATGCAACAACCAAATTTTAGTCAAGATAGAAAATAATCCTATTTTTCATAAAAACACAAAACATATAGATATTTAATTTCACTTTGTTGGAGAAAAGGTTTAGTCCAAAGATATTTTTATTAAATATTGTAACACATGTGAAAATGCAATTGATATATTCACCAAAATTCTTGGGAAAACTAAACTTGAATTATTTACGGAGATGTTAGGTGTGCAAGTGAATCCTTTCTCCATTAAGGGGGAGAGTTGAATTTAATGTAGAAATTCTCTTTCACGGTTGTGTGTGCGTCCTAGATTAGAGTTAGTTCCTATTTTCTAGGAGATAGTTTTAATCTCCCTAAACCAAATGTAAACTTATATATTTTTGATTTTATGATTAAGGAAACAGAGTGTTCTCCTTGTGCAGTCTCTATGTGTAGCTTGCTCACCTCTGAGCCGCTAATATTTCAATGTGTAAGTTTCATTCCAGTTTGATCTTTCCATTTCTTAACATGAAAGAAAGAGAAGAGACAAATGCAAGATATTTAAGTATCAATTGCACATGGAAACTGTAGCTTTTATTCTAATTTCTCCTAGGACCAATGTTTAAATATTTTGATTAACGCAAAATAAAAATAGACATGTGTTAGAATAAAATAACTTTATATGAAAATTAAAATAATAAAGATAATATAGTTCTAGGTTATTTTTATTATTATTAAATTTTTTTTGTAGTTAAGGTAAATTTGATTTCTTGTGGTTTTTTAGAGCATAGTATTTATGTGAGATATAACCTATTTAGAAGGGATAATTAAACTCATCTAGATCATCTTAAGTCCATATCTATCAAGTGCGGAGAGGGATCAAATCTAGAAGATCAAATCTCTTGGGATGCAAATCTCCTTTAGACTGAAAAATGATTTTATTCCTCTTGGTATATCCAGATTTAAGATGGATCAAGGTTGGTTTAATTATATCGAGAGTCACTCTACAATTTAGTATGACAAAGATGTTGTATTGTTCAGAAATGACAATAAACATTTAAACATATTGAGAATCACTCTACAATTTAATATGAGGTAGATGTTGTGATGTTCATAAATGATGAGTGTAATCATTTAAATATAAGTTCAATGTAATATTCATGACTGTAAACATTTAAATCTTAGGTCAATATGGGAGAAATTATGTATTGTCTATAAAATAAACATAATATTTAATCAATTAAAAAAATAATAAAAATAATAAATGAATCTCATTCAATTGAATGTATTGTAATTTTGTTTTTAATAACAAAATTACAAACGCCTATGTGTTTTGGATAGATGGCGATCAAGTGATATATTATTTGTGGTGGACATTGACTTTTTTTGTTATTACTATTTTTTAGAGAAACATTATTTTACTATATACAAATATAATTTCACTTCATCATATTAGAGTAGAAAGGAGCTTTCAATGCAATTAATTAAGAATAAATTTAAGTTTAAGTTTCTTATCTTAATAAAATAAATACATATAGCATAAATAATACTAAAAAAAATTAACATAGATCCATTTAAACCACATATTTATATATTTATTATATTAAATATATATAAAGAATATTGTTTTAGTATGAAAACTATTTTTGGAATTTAAAAATTTTAACATAAAAATTAACATCTCATTTTCAAAGCACAATGTAAATTTAACATTTCTTTCCATTTTCAAAATAATATTTTACCTTTCCCATTAAAACAACTGACCCTTTCACAGCCCTAAGACTAGCTTAGTTGGTCAAGTTCTCATTGCTAAATACCTTGCCAGTTGGGAGGTCACGGGGTCAAATCTCCTCGACACCCTTAGGGTTAGGCCTTGCTTGTTTGGTAGGTAGGTAGATTTCTTCATGTTGATATTCCTAGAATTTCTTGTGGATGTAACAGTCACCAAATGTATATGAACCTTAAAAAAACGATTGAGCCTTTTACATGGTTCAACATCAAAAAGTTATTATTACTAGCACAACAACATTTATATTAATATAAATGTCGTTGATAAACATCGATAGACATATATCAACAAATATAAATATTATTAATAATATAATATAATATTATTAATGAATAAATATAAATTAATGAATAACAATTTAAAATAATTTTAAGAAATAAATAATATCATACATAAACAAACATTATAATTTATAATATTGTTAATATTACATATTAATACTATTATATATAATACTATTATATAAATAAATAAATATAAATTAATGAATAACCATTCAAAATAATTTCATAAATAAATAATTGCATGCATAAGTAAACATTATAAAAAAATAATTAAACACAAATTAATAAACCCAAGGGAAAAATAAACCTAAGGGATTAATACCAAAAACCCAAGGGAGTAATATTAAACCTAATTCATTAATGTTATAAACCCAAGATATATAAACCTTAAGATAAATACTATAAATGAATCAAACTTTGTCACATTGCGACATTGAACCATGTTGTATCACAATGTGACGTTGGACTATGGTTAGCCATAGTTGACCATGAATGTTTTTCATATCGAGACAATATTTGTCACAATGCAATGTTGGACCATGCTTGACCATGGTTGTTTTTCATATCGAGACAATCTTTGTCATAATCTGACGTTCGACCATGATTCAACATGTTTGATTCTATAAAATATGGTTGACCATGATCAACTATGGATGACCATGGGTGACCATGATTGTCCATGATTTTCCATTATTTTCACATGGAGACAATTTTTGTCACATTGAGACATTTGATCATGGTTGACTATGATTCACTATGATTAAGATTATAAGCTGAACGGAATAATAAACCCAAGGGATTACCACTAAATCCTAAGGGATTATGAAACCAAGGGAATAAGAATAAACCCAAGGTATATAAACCCTAAGATAAATATTATAAACACTAAAATAAACATGGTTAACCATGGTTGGTTTTCTTGTTGAGATAATACTTGTCACAATATGACATTTGCCCATGGTTG
The DNA here is from genome assembly GCA_000404065.3 of Pinus taeda. NCBI lineage: Eukaryota > Viridiplantae > Streptophyta > Pinopsida > Pinales > Pinaceae > Pinus > Pinus taeda. The sequence continues at coordinate 70,320 of APFE030860174.1, read as the reverse complement.
ACCATGGTTGTCTATGATTGATGACAATTGACCATGATTGTCTATGATTGATGAAAGTTGACCATGATTGATATTCTAAACCTAAAAGAATAATAAACCCAAGAAATTGATATTATAAACCAAACAGAATAATAAATCTAAGGGATTAACATCAAAACCCCAAGGTATTATGAACCGAAGGCAATAATATTAAATTCAAGGGACTAATATTATAAACCCAAGGTATATAAACCTTAAGATAAATATTATAAACACTAAAATAAACATAGTTGACCATGGTTGATTTTCATATTGAGACAATCCTTCTCATAATGTGACATTCAACCATCGTTGCTAATGGCTGGCTATGATTAACTATGTTTGACCATGATTGATATTTTAAACCTAAAGGAATAATAAACCTAAGGGATTAATACTATCACCCAAAGAGATTACGAAACCAAGGGAATAATATTAAATCCAAGGGACTAATATTATAAACCGAAGGTATATAAACCCTAAGATAAATATTATAAAGACTAAAATAAATATGGTTGACCATGGTTGACTTTCATATTGAGACAATATTTGTCACAATGAGAAATTCAACCATGGCTGACCATGGTTGGCTATGATTGAGGATAATTGACCATGATTGATATTATAATCCTAAGAGAATAATAAACCTAAGTGATTGATATTATAAACCAAAGAGAATAATAAACCTAAGGGATTACTACCAAAACCCCAAGGGAATAATATTAAATCCAAGGGACTAATATTATAAACCCAAGGTATATAAACCCTAAATAAATATTATAAACACTAAAATAAATATGGTCGACCATGATTGATTTTCATATTGAGACAATATCTGTCATAATGCGACATTCAACCATGGTTGTGCATGGTTGACCGTGTTTGGCTATGATTATTGATGGTCAAGCATGATTGATATTATAAACCTAAGGGAATAATACACCCAAGGGATTGATCTATAAACAGAAGGGAACACTTTAATAAACATCGTTGTCCATGGTTGATTTTCATATTGAGACAATCCTTATCATAATGCGATCTTGGACCTTGGTTGACCATGGATGGCTATGATTAAGGATGGTTGAACATGACTAATATTATAAACCCAAGGAATATAAACCCTAAATAAATATTATAAACACTAAAATAAACATGGTTGATTTTCATATTGAGAAAACCTTGGTCACAATGCAACATTCAACCATGGTTGACTATAATTAATGATGATCGGCCATGATTTACATTATAAACCTAAATGAATAATAAACCCAAGGGAACACTTAAATAAACATCGTTGACCATGTTTGATTTTCATATTGAGACAATCCTTATCACAATGTGACGTTGGATCATGGATGACCATGGTTGACCATGGATGGCTATGATTAACGATGGTTCACCATGATTGATATTATAAACCTTAGGGAATAATAAACCCAAGGGATTGATATTATGAACCCAAGGGAATAATAAACCCAAGGGATTGTTATTATAAACCCAAAGGAACAATAAACCCAAGGGATTACAAAACCAGGGGAATGATATTAAACCCAAGGGACTAATATTGTAAACCGAAGGTATATAAACCATAAGATAAATATTATAAAGACAAAAATAAACATGGTTGATTTTCATATTGAGACAATTGTTGTCACAATGCAACATTTGACCATGGTTGACCATTGATGGCTATGATTAATGATTGTTGACCATAAGTGATATTATAAATCTAAGGGAATAATAAACCCAAGGGTTTGATATTATAAACCCAATAGATTAATTCTAAAACCCCAAGGGATTATGAAACCATGGGAATAATATTAAAACCAAGGGACTAATATTGTAAATACATGGTATATAAACCCTAAGAGACATATTATAAATACTAAAATAAACATGGTTGACCATGGTTGATTTTCATATTGAGACAATCCTTGTCACAATGCGACATTCAACCATGGTTCACCATGGTTGGCTATGATTGACAATAGTTGATCATAATTGATATTATAATTTGAAGAGAATAATAAATCCAAGTGATTGATATTATAAACCAAAGAGAATAATAAACATAAGGGATTAATACCAAAACCCCAAGGGATTATGAACCCTAGGGAATAATATTAAATCAAAGGGACTAATATTATAAATCCAAGATATATAAACCATAAGATAAATATTATAAACACTAAAATAAACATGATTGACCATGGTTGATTTTCATATTGAGACAACATTTGTCACAATGTGAGAGTCGACCATGGTTGACCATGGTTGGCTATGATTAACGATGGTTGACCATGATTGATATTATAAACTTAAGCGAATAATAAACCCAAAGGACATTAAAATAAACATGGGGTACCATGTTTGATTTTCATATTGAGACAATCCTTATCCTAATGTGACATTAGACCATGGTTGACCATAAATGTTTTTCATATCAAAACAATCTTTGTCACTATGTGGTGCGGAACCATGATTGACCATGGTTGTTTTTCATATCGAGACAATCTTTGTCATAATGCGACATTCGACCACGGTTGACCTTGATTGACCAGGGTTTACCATGTTTGATTCTACAAAACATGGTTGACCATGATCAACCATGTCTATGATTGTCACATGGATACAATTTTTGTCACAATTTGATATTTGACCATGCTTGACCATGGTTAGCCATGGTTGACTATGATTGACCATGATTGATATTATAAACCCAAGGGATCAATATTATAAACCAAAGGGAATAATAAACCCAATACATTAATACTAAAACCCCAAGAGATTATGAACCCAAAGGAATAATATTAAACCTAAGGGAATACTAAACTCAAGGGAATAATATTAAACAGAAGGGATTATTATTATTATTATTATTATTATTATTATTATTATAAACTCGATGGATTATAAACAAAATAAAATAATATTGAACCCAAAGGAATATTATTATTATTATTATTAAAAAAATTAATAATGTTCGTGATATGTATTTTTTTTAAAGGTTAATCTTTTTTCACATTTTGTATATATATAATGTCAAGGTACATCTTAATTTCGAACTTAGAAATTAAGGAAAAATGTGTAAGTTCGAAATTAAGGAAAAATGTGTAGATAGAGGGATTTGATCTCTTCACCAACTTGATAAATTCAAAATTAAGATAAATGTAAGATTTTATCTATCCATGTTAGTTATGTGATATTTTTTAACATTTATATATATAGGAAAATATTTAAATATTAACAATAAATAAAATACTTTTAATATCAAAATATTTTTATAATAATTTAAATACCTACATACATAAATACTCTAAATTAAAAATATCTTATTTTATTTATCATAAATTTGTCTAGATCTTAATCTCAATAAACCTCAATATAAAAAATATGTATAATTTTTTTGTTGCGATATTCAAAATATGTAGAATTTTTTTGTTCTTAGAAATATTCAAAAAAATTATTAAAATAAAAAAATATTTCAATTATCATCACAAATACTTCAACTTATTTTTTCTTTTTAATATGTAAAGCATTTGAATATTATTGTGAAAAAAGTTGATACAATTAACACATAACCTTTGAAAAGGATTTTAATGTTTATCATATATAGATTATTTTAATGTTAACATAACAGTCGGGCAATTGATTTATATTATATACACTTTGGGTAATACATCATAAGTCTTGACTTCGATCCCATATCTCAATTAGAGAGAAAAGTTGGTCGAGACTTTTGAGACTGTGTTACCACGTAACGGTGAAGTGACAAATAATAATGATAATCCAATCCACGTGTACTTTGCGCTATTTACGATGTACACAAACCGGGAGAAGCCGATGAATTCTGAAGCAGCCAATTCCCACCGTGCACATCACCAGCTAAGTCATCAACAAAGGGAAGAATATGGTGAAGAATGTGATAAATATGTTGGGCACACAATGCTTTCAGGTCAGAGGAATTTCTAGAGAAAAATAACGACATATGACCTTGCGCTATTTACGATGTACACAAACCGGGAGAAGACGATGAATTCTGAAGAAGCCAATTACCACCGTGCACATCATCAGCTAAGTCATCAACAAAGGGAAGAATGCGGTGAACGATGTGATAAATGTTTTGGGCACACTATGCTTTCAGGTCGAAGGAATTTGTATATAAAAAATAACGACATATGCGGATACGTGTGTTCTACACTGGCTCCTCAACCGATGTCAGCGTCCATCTTCTCCTATGATACCACTCTCGGCTCGATTGCAGGCCATTACCCGACAGTTGCTTATTTTCCTTCAAATTGTCGTAAGCACGTGCTTTTGCTCTCTAGTTAAGAGTTGTTGAATATATATATATTTTTCTCTATTTCTCTATTTCTTTCTACAAAAGGTAACTGAATTCATGTTTTTGGACTGCAGGGGTATTGTTTAACCTGCACGCGGGTTCTGGCAGTCGGAAGGCTCAGGATTTCACCAAAAGTTTTGGTTGTTCGGCTCTCAGGTTGATTCCAACTCAATATCTCGATTCTTACCAATAGTTTCTTCCTTAAACTGGTATGGATGCCCATAATTCTAATTGAGTTCACTCTTCGTTGGATACACTGAAATTCTCTGATGGGTTCTGCTCGCTGGTGTGGTTTGTTCTGGGCGCAGTTTTTCACTTATGTTGAGCTCATTATATTCCACCTAGACCCACCTGACTTCATAGAATTTTGTTGTTCTTCTACGCGTAGAGTGAAGTCCTTCCTTTGTTCTTTTCTTTTTTCTGTCTCGTCTATTAAATGTTAAGAGCTTCAGGAGGTGTTTTACTCAGAATACAATTTTTCTAAATTTTTGGTTAAATTACTCAATTTATTGCTATGGGATTTTTGTTGGACCTATGCGGTTTATTGCTTCTTTTTAGTTGTGTCCTTTCTTGACAGACTCTTGGTAAGCTTATTCACCTCGAGGGTTTTACCATTTGAGATTTCGTAAGAAAAGAAAAAGGTTAGCGATATGTTCCAAAATTCGATGTCATAATTGACTTTCAAAGATGCCATAATTAGTATGAGTTTGCACCGACTCTCATGTAATTCCGTAAAATGAAAATGCAATTAAAAATTATAATTCGTGCTCAATGTTAATGTTCAGGCTTGTATGGATTTGCATGCATTAAAAGAAGTTTAAAGCAACGCCTCACCTTCCAAGTTTGGAACTTGGATTGATTTTTTCTTTTTACTACGTATTATATTTAATTTATGCTATGTTTTATTTAGATATTAATAGGGTTGTATTATAATTTTGGATGGATGGATTGTTTTTTTGAAGCAACCCCTCACCTTCCAAGTTTGGATTGATTTTTTCTTTTTGCTATGTTTTATATTTAATTTGTTATATGTTGACATTAATAGGGTTGTATTATAATTTTGAATGGTTGGATTGTGTTTTTTTAATATTTATTTTTATTGGGTTTTGTTTAATTATGTTGAAACAGAATTTTAATTTAATATAGTAAAAATGTTGTATGGTTTAATATTTTGAATTAGTCAAAATTGTAAAAAATAAATTAAAATAGTAAAACAGAAAAATTGTAGGTGCATTGTTTTCTTATGTATTTTTTGTATTTATTATATATATATATATATATATATATGTATGGGGTATTATTTTCTAATGTGTTTTATTTAAACACTAATAATTAAACCAATTGAATAGAGATCGAAACACCTCTTTTAGATTCAAAAGAGAAGTGATTTTGAATATCTATCTAAGATAATTGTAGAGTACAAGTGGATACCCCTCTAGACTTATATTTAATTTAAAATGGCGGAATAGTAGAGTTGAGTTGTTAAATTTGTTAGTGTTTGTCAGTTGTGCCAGTCACCAATAATTATACGTCTTCTTTCAAAAGTTTTTGTTAGGGTCCTTGGTCAAAGTTTTATGTTTCAGTATGTCTTCAAATAAAACATTTGGTCATTGGTTAGGTTAGATAAGGTATGACTACTCCTTTCACCTTCATGGTCAATGGATATGATCATGGTCAGTCATTCCTTGTTGTAAGGGTATCATAGTCATTATGGTCATAATTCTGCTCATTTTGTCCATGTCAAGTCATCATTATGTCATAGGGTCAAAAATCATTAAAAATAGTTATTATGTATCTAAATTCAAAAACTCGAGCCAAAATGTCCATTTGATACATAACAATTGAGCCATTTTTCATATATGCATTACCCTTTGCAATACATTACATTGTAATGTACTACAACTTAATACATTACAAGACCCACTACCCCCAAGGCAAACACTGACCACGTATTACCACAGCCCATAATCGGTGAATGATACATGAAATATAAAAATGCTTTACACCCCTTCCCGATTGCAATTTGCGGGATCTCGGCTATTGGTTCCAATCCTGCCTCCCGCTTTATAATCCCACAGCGGTAATAATCCCACTTCCCAAAATATGATTGTGGGATCCTACATCGGCCTTCCCACAAACAAATCTCACATTGCATCCCACAAATACTTCCCATTCTCCATCCCGCAACGATAATCTTGCACCATATCAACTTCCTCCCCCGCAAGGCCCCACTCCCCGATTGCAATGCGATTGTGATGTGGTACAGCCCGTCCCGGATGCAATAAATCATACAGTTTCTCTTAAATCAGCTATCATGTCGGTTTTATCTGCCGAACATTGTGAAACAGGTTAAAGTCCTCCATCCAACCTCCGATTGAGATGTGCCCTCCGGATGCAATATTTCATATATCGTAGTGTTTAAATTTTCAAGTCCACCTTTGTTGTAAAACACAAAAAAATAGTATTATAGTTCTTTGTCTTGTATTGTGATTGTGATATGACAGAGACCCGATCCAGTTGTGATTGTGATAAAGGTCAATGGCAGAGGAAGAATTGATCCTTTGGCTCGCTTTTAATAGAAAAAATAGTAGTAAGGGAGCCAACATTGCACATTCGTTCCAACCATTCTCAGAGTCGGATGCAGAAAAAATAGAACAACAACACTGTTGAGTAGTCAACATGATCAACATAAATGTTTATTCAAGGCCTTAGTTACACCAGAACACCTAGAAAAGCACCAGAAATTAGCCACATGATATTTTAGTAGTTATGATCTATTTTAGGAATTTTGTAATAAATCTTGAAATCTGTTTCAAAATATATTTGACGTAAAATTGTATAAATACTTCAGATTTTAAAGTATTAGGTGTGGAATGTTGGAAATTAGTGAGTAGAACTCTTGGAGCTTGTATTCAATTATCTTTTTATAGGAAATCAAAGGACAATTGCAACTATTATTCAGGAATTCTTGTGTTGTGAGTTTGTGATAATGTTTTCTCTCTTTTATAGTTTTATATTAATGATAATTTCATCTTCTTTCCATATGTAGGATTTTCAGTGATTTTCCTAAGAGGTTTTAATTAAAATTCTTAAGCTTAAGCTTTGTTTTATTAGGAACTTCATGTTTATATTACCTATATTATGATAAATAAATTCATGCTTTCCATGCTCATTTTGAAACTTTAGTTTTCCACCCTACACTGCATCGGCAAAACCCCAAAGTATCACAAATTCATACCTACCCTGCTTCTCTTTATCTCTTGCAATTGAACCCTTGAGACGTGATCTAGTTCCTTGATTTTAACTCTTGATCCAACAAAACCTTAAATTTCAAAACCTTACATGAGACGAAATATCTAGCCTGAAATCTATTCTTTCTCCAGTCATTTTTGGTTGTGATCAAAGAGGGAGCCCTCCCTCATTTGGTAGGGCTAGCTGCCAAACTAAAAGCTTGGTTTAAGGTTACCTCCTTCGATCTCCTTTCTCAACCTTGGGATATTGAGGAGGATAACATATTGGCATCATTTTCAGGGAAACCAAGATCATATATTGACTGGGAAATAACAACAAAGATCATATCTGATTTCTAATGAAGAACAGTGATCAGACACATATGAAGGTTGAACCATTCACCTCGCGACTCCCACTTGATCCAAAGACTCCATTGGTAGGAGGATGAAGAAATCAAAATGAGTTCTCAATCCAGAAGGTATGCTCCTATGCATCGAGATCATGTTCCAGGCTTTCCAAATCATATGCCTCGGGTAGATTGGCAAACATAATTGCCAAAATTCAGAGATGGAAAAGGTGATGATGCTACACTTCATTTAATAAGATTTCATATGCACATGCATAAGCCGAGGATTAATTTTCATGAAGATTTTATAATGAAAATGTTCATGATCACATTAGAAGAAAGAGCATGGTTTTGGTATGAAAGCTTGCCTCCTGCTTGTATTTATTCTCTCAAGGATTTTCACTCTGTATTTTTTGAGAAGTATAGAGAAACCTATCCTTCTTTGCTTTTGATTGAGGATTTCTGTGATCACTTTAAAATTTTTATTCAAGAGTTTGAAAGTTATTATGGCAATGAAGACTTTATGGATGATGAACTCTTGGATTATTTGAATCAAAACCCTTTTCACCACCATGTGAAAATAATGTATTCTACCCTGGATGATAGCGAACTTGAGCATAATTCTCCAATAGATGGCAATGATCTTCCATCATCTAATATAGGTGATAATTTGCAGCAGTCATGCCTTTCTTTTAGCGCACAAGGTACATATGATTATGACCATTTCAACGACCCTACACTCCTTGATAAAGATTCTAATTCTGAGTTGATTTGCATTAAGATTCCTGAGAGTTGTTTAGTCAATTTAGTGTTCCTAAATTGATGTCATTAATTGTCAACCCGGGGCTCGTAGCTGATGAAGTGAAGGTGTACTATATGTACTTAAGCAACCTCTTAAAGCTTTTTGTCGTTTGGGGTGTTGTTTATGGTTAATTTATCTTCCTAAGATGGAGTGATGTATTTATAAACAGATGAGTGATGGTGTGTGTAGGGTGAATTCTAGATGAGTGAAAGTGTGTGATTAGTGGTTTCTAACTACTTGCTGAAAAGGAAAACTTGAAGGAAAGAAATGAATTAAAATGAACTGAAAGCAAAGAACCACTTTCTAATGGCATTAGACACCATTCATGCTGCTGCAAATAAAAGGTAAGAAAATCACTTAAAAGACCAATGATAATGTTTATCTTTTCCTAACTCTCTGCCTCTAACACATAGTACTGTGTAAGACACGATTAGGAAGTAGCTAAAGATAAGTCTAAGAAATGATAAAAATGAGAAAAATCTACTTTAAAGACTAGTTATAATGTTTTGTTCTTTCTAACTCTCTGCCTCTAGCACATAGTATTGTGTAAAGCACGATTAGAAAGTAGTTAAAGAGTAGTCTAAAAAGTACCCAAAGTCAGCTGCAAGTTACTAGTATTCTGATCTCAAAAAGATAAACAATTTATAATAAAGAGACCATTCATATGTTAGCAGGCAGATTTGAGAAATAAAACTAAAATTCAGCTATGAAAATAAAGTAAAGGCAGCAACTTTGAATCTGTCAACTGAAACTACCACTAGATATAAAGCAAATACATAACACACAATCAATCCCAAGTTAAAAACCTGCAAAAGAACAATGTTGATCAGCTTAAAATAAAGGCTGGAAATGAAATAACATAAAGGTGAATTACGCTGTACATGTATCAAGAAAAAGAAATGCTGAATGAAAATAAGGAAATGCTGAACATAAAATACTGTACAAGGCTAACATGAACAGGGGCCCTCCATTCATATAACCCAAAGAAGACTCAAGGTATTGAAAACTTCAGAACAACACTGTTTCTATTACTCCATGTGCAGGAAATCACAGTCAAGAGTGCTAGAACAACACTATTAAAACAGAGCCTTGAAATGCACTAAAATTATAACAAGTTCATAAAAACACAGCAATTAAAAAGTTATCTAAGCGTATGCAGACGCAAGTTTTTATAGGCATCTGAAAGATAGCCTAACACGTACAGCTAAAACTGAAAAATAACTGACTGTCATGCGTAGTTAAGGTTTAATTAACACGTCATAAGCCTGCGTGGATAGCTGGAGGTTCTGGTCGTTATGGGAATTGAATCCAGAGTTGGATTATGTCTCCCACAACCTGCGTAACACGGACAAGCCACCGTTTGGACTGACGTGACCCAACAGCTTACGCATCACTGTTAAGCTGCCTTTGTTGACCGTAACTTGACCCTTGTTGACCGGAGGTACAGATGACGTGGATGGCTGAAAAAATAGCACAGGAACCTCGAGCACCTTGATTCTTAAGTGCCCATGTGGCTCATTTGGCAAAATGACACGTGGAACCTTGAGATTAAGAAAAAGGCTGCGGAATCACCAGATGGCTGTGGAATCACCAGATGGCTACGAAATCGGCAGATGGCTGCGGAATGCCTGTAAATATGTCAAAATCTAAACAAAACAGTCACACATTAGCAAAGCTCACTTGATCATGCTTAATGACATCTAATGTAATGATCTGGGTGGTTTTACATTGAAAATGAGGCAAAAGAGAGAGGTAAGTGATGAAAAACAGTAGGTAATAGTGGATGATGAGGTGTAAGTTAGAGGCTCTACAAGGGGTATGCTTCTTGGTTTCCATAATTTTGCTTTCCACTATGTCACAAAGCCCTTTTACTCTTTCCAATTGTTCTTCTGTTGCTCCAAAGAAGGTGTTGCTCTTTGTATCCTCATAATGTGCTATCATTTCCTCCGTGAAAATTGACCATGTAACAAGTTCTTTACGAGAACAAAGCCCTTCATACCATAAAAATTGATCTGGTTCTAAATATGAAGATGCAATACATACCTTTTGTAACAATGGTACACCATGTAGATCAAAATATTGTTCCATCTGAAGTATCCAATTTACCAGATCCTTTCCATCAAACTTCCTCATCTTGTTTTTTCTTGATTTTAGGAGCTCGATCTTGAAACGATTGTAACTCTATACTTTCGGATCTTTAAGTTCTGAAATTGTGATCTGTAGTAGCCCTCTGTGTCCTCTTTCCAATGCCACCAGTCTGACCCAAATTAGATTCTCCAAGAAAGAGTTATGCAAAATCTCCCAAGATGACCTGATTATAGACCTTTCCAGAAGAGCAAACTTGTATGAAGTGCCACATGTCAGTGTTTCAACTTTTGGCTCTGAAAAATATATACAAGAAACTACAGTACGTCTTCTTTCTGTACCTCCTTAGAAATGACCCGGACATGGATCAAGTCCTATTGGTCTAGCCAGATTCATCAAAGAAAGTTGTGGTCAATGGTGGTCAAAGAATGGTCTAACGAAGGAGTTTGACGGTAGTTGGACTCTGTTTTCAACCACATGAAGGATGTGCAACATTGGACCATGGACCCAAGTTGCTCCCAGTTTTCCCAAAAAACATCATTTAGGGCCTCAAAACAACTCCAGAAGTTCAGGACCCGAAAAAATGCTAAAAATAGTAAACTATGCTACAATTAAGGAAACTGAAAAGCTAAAAGAAACAACGGTGGGAGTCCAAGTGGAATTGGTAGGTGGCCACCAATATCCACTTGGATCAAATGATTAGCAATATTAATTATTTTGATATTACATGCAAATTCATTCCATGCATGCTTTCCACTTGTCAACAGGGGAATGAGTTAGTTAAGTGAAGTGAACTGAAGTGGAGCTCCTCTTCTCTAGGAGCGCGCCCACATGCAACAAGAAAATCACATGCATGAGTTGAAGAGGGCGGAATTCTTCATGTCAAAGGAGTGCACTCAAGTGGAGGGTGCATTCACTAAGCATGATGGAGTGCGCTCCACTAGGGTGTAGTTGTTTAGCCTGAAGGAGTATGCTCAAATGTAATGCAACTCTTTGTCATCTAGGAGTGTGTTTTTTGCCAAGTGCTTTTCTCTTACTTTTATGTGTGTGTTACATGGTGAACAAAGCTAGTCTCTAAGTCAATAAAAACTATGTCTTCACCTATCTTTGGACAAGATAACCCAAGTTCTCTTAAGAATAAGGTGATGAAACTTAAAAAACATAACTTAGGAGGACGTGGCACTTAGAGAAAACATAAGGATAATCAACCAAATAACATGACAACACTGGATATCTTGCAACAATAGTTCACGTAGGCTACAAAGTTGAGGTAGGCAAAAATTTTGGAGGGTCATTGTCACAGTAATAACAAAGTGATACTTCTTGCAAAGTTCAACAACAAAATATTTGTCCATAACAAATTTGGGTAAGAACAATGGCTTGTCCTGGAACCCATAAATTCAAATTATCATATTTTCTTCCTTTTATTCATGAAACCCTTTTCCCTATAAGAAATGTTATGGTTGTCATAATATCCTTGTAGGTTCACGTCCAATTATCATATAATTAACTTCTCTCACAAATAAATCTTAAATTCTGTAGATATGAATGGGGGCTTTATGTCTCCATAATACTAGATAGCAAAACTGAATTGGTTCATCCTCATGATCAAAATTGATTTTATGGAGTAAGTCATTGAAAAAATGAAAATATACAAAAGTTGTTATTAAATATGTTGTCATGAAAAACCTATGGATCTTTGACAAACTCACGACCTAGAAGGCTAGCTCGTTTTAGATGATGTTCACCTAGTCAAACAAGGAGTCTCTTTTATAAGAATAATACAACGCATAGAATACAAACCTTGGACATTGGATGTGGTTTCTTGTCCCATTACTCGGGAAAAATGCCAAGAAATTTTTTTGTAAGGATTTGCAAATATGGAAATATCCAAGAAAGAAATGTTAGAGGGAGCCTAGAAGGCTAGTAAGATGATTTCCTAAATAATGTTCATTCGACCATCTTGAGTGTTTAGGAAACTACCGGCTTCAGGAAACTTTAATATATTATTTGGCTCTGGAAATTTGAATATATTTTTGAATGCTTTAGGGGTCAAAGGAATTGGATTCCTCTTTACTCTTAATTTGATTGTCCTTGTATTTGGATCAAAATGTCATGCACAAAGGTAGACTATTTCTTTGAAGTGAAAAATTCAAGAACATAAGTAGCATTTTCTAACCCACTGGTCTAAATTTTTGTATTCTTCTTTTCTTAATCAATTGATAAATTTACATACCATTAGTATGTAATTCACTAGTGAAAGCTTTTTTCCTGGCATGCAAGCAAGCTAAAAGTATCACCACAAATTGTTTCCTTCTTTCTTTTAGTATTTATTTCCATTTGTACTTAGCCTAATATGTGAGTAATTATTGGCATTCTTAGTAGCTCTTAGCTATGAGTTCCTTGTTCTCTGATATAATTACTAGTTTTCATTATTTTGCATGTGAATTATGTTGGGCGAGACAAACCAACAAATAGAAATTTAATACATTAAGGCTGACTTTTTTAGGAGGTGATGGAAACAAATCTCAAATTGTTAACGCCATCATGTCCCTTCAACATGGAGATTGATCCACTTTTAATTTCATTTATTGATATTAGTACCATGAAAAATTGGGAAATTAATGACATGAGATGATTATTCTATTACAAAATATGTGTTGATTGTGATGGGTGGTGTATAGGTAAAATTGTGCAGAGTGGGAAATGTGTGTGGATAAGAGGATGTGCCAAGTGATAAATGTGTGCGTAGTTGGAAATGTGTGTGGATCAAAGGATGTGCCCCAAGTGAAGGGATGTGTAGAATGGGGAATATGAAGTTTCTTCCACACACGTTATATTTTACTAGGTATAAAATTATTCAAGAGAACGAAACTTTGGGGGTTAACATTTGGATCTAGCTAAGGATACCAACCCTATTTTGGGTTACCAATAACCCAAATCATGGCCAGTTTCCTAGTCCATTGGGCTATGGAGTATGAAATTCACATGATTTTATTTATATAGAATATATTATGTGTACTTTATAATAAAAGAATGCAAGATAATGTGTTATGTGAAGAAATGTTTGAGATGATTCCCATTCACTGGGAAGTCAAGTAATTGATCATCCATTCTCTTAAGGATATATGAATTGCATCCATCGATTTTGTGTATGACATAAGGTCCAATCCATAACAAATTAAAATTTTAATGCATGGATGGATTTTCATTTTCCATATTCCAAAGCACTACAATTTTTCCTATTGAAAAACTCTTGTTAGCAGCCCCTTCACTAAAATTCTTAGCAACAATGTCTTGTCTTCTACGAATGTTTTTAAAGGCTTCTTGTCTTTGTTAGAAAATTATATATTATAGAGCAATGGAACACATAAAATATTGTAGAAATATAAACACATAAAATAATAGAGACACAAATATACGTGGTTCACCCAATTTGGGCTACATCCACAGAGAAACAGCCAGTCCTTCCTTTTATATTATCCAGCAAAATGAAGAGATACAACCTACAACAGATCTGTTGTAATTCCCTATTTTCTCTCAATCTCATCTCTCTTCTTCACTCAGAATACACACCTACATAGACGCAATACAATTCCCTCATATATAGTGAGGGGCTGCCTTCTAGGGAAAAAAACCCTAAGTTAAACATAATGTCTACCGTCAGATTTCCGCCTAATGAACAACCCAAATTGACTACGAAATTACAACATTTTACAAGGAAATTTTACATCTATTTTTAGCCATCGCCCCTCGCCCCCCCCCTCTTGGACCCCCCTGGCGGCACACATTTACGAGTGGCATTGCCACCACATTACGAACTGGGGTCCAATGTGATGATACCTTTGAATAAAGAAGATAATTAGGCTCCACACCCAACAATATTTTTCTTCCAATTGCATTAGTTGATGTACCCTAGTTTGGACTACATAAGAATCAATTTCTTCCAAATACGTTATTGTAGAAATGGAATTTATCGGCATATGTATGGGTAATATTGCATCCTTCCCATATACCAGGTAGAACAGGGATTGTCCATTACTTTTCCTTAGAGTAAGTATACTAGCCCATAATGCATCTAGAAATTTCTTGATCCAATGCCAGTGGAAGATAAAGTAGCAAAGGAGGAAGTGATTCCAAGGGTGATGCTAATAAGTGGAAAATAATTGTTGCAAGAAATCAAGAAAAAAAAGAGGTACAATTTTCTTTATTTGATATGCCTAGAGTTGCACTTACTAATAAGAATTTGAGCGATTTTTTTACTGAAACACAGGCATTGCTAGATGATTTTGTTGATTTTATTGTTGATGAGTTTACAAATTCCTTACCTCCCATAACAAACATCACTTACCACATAGACATGATTCTAGGTGTAGGTTTACCAAATAAAGCAACCTAGAGAATGACACCCAAGGAGAATGAAGAAATCATAAATCAGGTTCAATACATGTTGGATAAGGGACTGATCAAAGAGAGTCTAAGCCCTTGTGTTGTACCTATAGTTTTGAGTCCAAAGAAGGATGGAGGGTGGAGAATGTGCACCAATTCTTGAGTAATAAACAAGATAACTATTAGGTTCAAATTTCCCCTACCTCATGTGGATGATTTAATGGACTATTTGAGCAAGGAAAGTTTTTTTTCAAAATGGATCTGAAAAGTGGGTATCATTAGATTATAATGAGAGAGGGTGATGAATGGAAGACAACTTTAAAAACTAATGATGGATTGTATGAATGGATTTTCATGCCTTTTGGCTTGACCAATGCACTTAGTACCTTTATGAAGCTTGTTGAGCCCTAAAACTACATATCTCCTATACATTTTCCTAAACTTTTTCACCCACCTGGACCTTGTAGGCTATCAGCATCATTGCATATTAATCCTAAAAGAGCATTTAAAGTGGTTTTTTAACTATGTTTTTGTGTTTGTTGTTTGAAATAGATTTTTCTTATGAGCTCCGGAATGCAGCCACTTTCTATAGATGGTTCAACTTTCCACAGTCGTTTTTGTTAAACTCCAGGTTGTAGGTATCATCTGGCAAAACCAGACACGTGGGCAAGTTAGAAATGACCTGGACATGGATCAGGTCCTATTGGTCTAGCTGGATTCATCAAAGAAAGCTGTGGTCAACGGTGGTCAAAGAATGGTCTAATGAAGGAGTCCGACAGCAGTTGGACTCTGTTTTCAACCACGTGAAGGATTCATGGCCGTTTCTAGATCCCTGGAGGCACGTTGACACCTGTAGGCTGCTCCACGATGTGAATCCAACAGTTGTTTTCAATAGATTGCATAATCTCGGCAACCATGATGCCAAATCCATGGACGTTGCCTTTTATGTGTCCTCTGTCAACGTAGTTTCATAGGAAAATAGTTATAAAGCTTTTGTTATAAATAACGCATATCTATATGCATAGAGTTAGTTTTTGTAAATGTAATTTTGTTGTTAAAACTTGTTGTGCCATGACACTAGTTCCGTTGTGATAACGATGTTTTGAAATATAAAAGAAGACTATGTTTCTACATGATTGAGTGAGCATAATTCTTAACTGATAGCCTGTTGACCGAGGCTGTGCAGAGGGCCCCTGTACACTGAGGTTTTGTTTTCCTTGTTGTTGTACAATTTTCATATACTGTTTCTTTATTTCTATTGCACATGCTTCATAATTATCCACCTGTGTATATATTTCATCCATGGTATCAACATTTCGTTTCTGTTCATGATTTTACAAGCTTTGTATATTGCTGTTAACACTAATCAGTGTGTGTGTGTGTGTTTCAGATTAGAGTAGGCCCAGGCGTTTTCATATAGTTTTTTTTGCAATAGCTAGTGACATGAAATTAGTTTCTCTGCTAACTTTAGTTTCTTTAGTTTCTTTAAATTCCAGTGATGCTTTGACTTCAATTTTTTACTTGCTTTAGTAGTTAGTTTAGATATCAGATTGCTTATGTCATTGATGATTATCTCTGAAACCCATACCTTAGACTACCTGGTGAGGAATCAGACTATGATTGATGTGATTTGATTTTAGTTTTACTTTTCTGCAATTAAATAATTAGATTGCTCATGTTATTAATGATTATCTCTAAAAGCCATAGCTTAGACTACCTGGTGATGAATCAGACTATGATTGATGTGATTTGATTTTAGTTTTACTTCTCTGCATTTAGATAATCAAATTGCTCATGTTATTGATAATTATCTCCGAAAGCCATAGCTTAGACTACGTGGCGAGGAATCAGACTATGAATGATGTGATTTGATTTTAGTTTTACTTCTCTGCTATTAGACATCAATTCGCACATATCATTGACGTTATCTCCGAAATCCATAGCTTAGACTACCTGGCGAGGTATTGAACTATGAATGATGTGAATTGCTTTTACTTTTATTAGATTGCAATTTTCAATTTGCTTGAGTGTAGTAGCTTAATTCATTTTTTGTATTTAGATAGCAGCAGAGATAATGGTTTCATGATCAATAGTTCTCTATTTGTTTGATTAGAATAGTAGCACATTTTTCATTCTTTTTCAAGTATTAATTTTATCACTAGTATGTTCTAAGACCCTCTGAAGTGTTAAGATCTGGAAATCATTATAGAGGACATCATTGCCTTAAAATCTACAACCATACTTGCCTTCTAGAGTTATTTCCATTCACATTAGGAGACAAACAAAGATAAAAACCCCCAAAACAAAATAAAAAATCAAAAATGACAAAAGTAAGAAATAGGTTATCTGCCACATATAGTGTGCCACACTTCATCAGCTTACGAATCCCGGATTGATAATTAATGTAGCAATTTAAGACACACTAAATTGACCAAACAAAGCTCAAATTATATCCTCAAGGATTTTATTGGAAAGTTTGTAATTGTATATCTAGATGATATCTTATGTACAACAGAAACAAGGAAGAACATTTCATATTTATAAGGTTGGTGTTGAGAAAGCCACAACAAGAAAAACTTTTTAAAAACTAGGAAAAAAAAAATTTGTTTTTTTTGGAAAACATGATAAGTTTATTTGGGGTTTGTGATTTCTCCAAAAGCACTGAGAATGGACACAGAGAAGATAAGGGCCATTAAAGAATGAACTTCTCCAAAAAATATCCATGAGGTGCAAATATTTCATGGGTTAGCTATCATTAATCAAAATTGTATTTGAAACTTTAACCATATTTGTCCACCGATAGTGGAAACCATTAAAAGGGAGCATCAACCCTTTAAATGGGCAGTTGTAGCTAGTGAAGCATTCAAATTATTGAAGGAGAAAACAATATAAAAACTAGTCCTAATATTGCCTTATATCCACAAACCTTTTCATGTGAAATATGGTGCTAGCAAAATGGCTATAAGTGTTGTTCTCAAACAATTTGACCAACCCATTTCCTAATTTAGTGAAAAAAATGAATGAAACCCAGCAAAAATATTCCACTTATGACAAGGAATTTTATGCAATAGATTAATCTTTAAAGAAGTGGAGGCATTATATTATGCCTAAGGAATTTATTCTGTTTACTAACAATCATGCCTTACATTTCATAACTAGGAAGGAGAATTTAAACTATAGACATGCCAAATGGGTAGAATATATGCAAAACTTTTATTTTGTTTTGAAACATATTAGTGGGAATGCTAATAAAGTTGCAGATGCTTTGAGCATAAGATGTTCGATCTTGTGGGAACTTCAAATCAATAATTTGGGATATGAGCACCTTCAAGAAATGTACAAGGAGGATCCAAACTTTAAATAAATTTATGAAGCTTGTGAAAATTCCATAATCAGGTACCAACACCCTTGGATTGAATACATACTTCAAGAAGAGTTGTTGTTAAAAGACAACTAGTTGTGCTTTCGAAAGGGTTCTATCAGAGATAATTTATTAAAAGAAAACCGCAATAGAGGACTAGCTAGTCATTTAGTCCATATAAAACATTTGCTCAATTCAATTATTTTTATTACTAGTTGAGTATGAAATATGATGTTAAGAAATATGTGGACAAATGAAGAATATGTCGATATGATAAAGGAAAGAAACAAAATATTGGTTTATATCAACCACTGTCTATACCAAGTAGACCATGGGATGTCATTAGTATGGATTTCGTTTTTGGTTTTCCCAAAACTTAGAGAACAAATGATTCAATTTTTATAGTTCTATACAGATCCTAAAAGATGAACACTTTACACCATGTTCAAAAACTAATGATGTCACACACATTACAAATTTATCTATCAAATAAATTGTGAGGTTGCATGGGCTACCTAGAAGCATAGTCTCAAACCAAGACAAAAAAAGTTTGTTGGGAAATTTTGGAGGATTTGGTGGAAGAAGCTTGGAATAACCATTCCATACAATTCAAACTATCACCCTCAAATAGATGGTAAGACCGAATTAGTTAACAAACACTTAGCGAACTTACTAAGAAGCTTAGTTAATGAACACAAAATTCAGTGGGATCAAATTAACCCCCAAGCTAAATTTTCCTACAACGATTCACCCAACAGAAGCACAAGAAGAATCCCATTCCAAATTGTATATGGTATGTACCCCAAAGGCATCTCGGAACATAGAAACTTGGAAAAAGAAAAAATTCAAAGTGGTGATGGAGAGGGATTTGCTACAACCATGTAGATCCTACATGAACAAGTTAAAGCATGACTACAAGAAAGTAGCCATAAATACAAGCACCTAAAGAAAACAGAAGTCAATTTTGAAATGGGAGACCTAGTTCTAGCACACTTAAGAAAATAAATATTTCCAAAACATAAGTATAGCAAGTTGAAGTTGAAGAAGATTGGGCCCTGAAAAATATTAAGAAATTTTTCAACTAATGCCTATGAAATTGAGATACCTTTTGATATAGGGATTTCCACCATCTTTAATGTGGTATATTTGTAGCCTTACATGGAACTTGAAGGTGAGAAGGACACTGATCAAGAGAAGGTTCAACGGAAAAACCAACTACCTACAGCCAAGAAATTGTAGATGGAAAAGACCCTTAACTAGAAGGTTGTCAAAATAACTAGAAAGAAGGAGTATTATGAATACTTGGTTAAGTGGAAGGATCTCCCAACTTATTATGAAACTTGGATGAGTGCTACAAAGATACATAAATATGGAAAACTAGTTTCAAACCTCATGGCCAAGAGTCCATGAAAACCTTTTGTTCTCTGGGAGTCTGATGCAGGGGCACTAGGCCAAGAAAAATCCATTTCCACATGGATACTTTGATTTTCTTTGTAATTTTGCAATTATGATATGTAGAGGAATATGTGTTTGTAAAGTTTTTAAGATGAATTATCCTCATGGATGTACATATTCTATTTTATTTGGTGGCATTCAATATTCTAGAATAGGGACACCTCTAAGAATCTTTAAGTGTTATTGGTTACAACTCCATTTTTTCTCATGGAGATATTTTATTATGGTTGAGAGATATAAAGAAAAGAGAGAACTGATGTTTGAGGCTCTTACACCTATGTGATGTTACCCTGATTATGTAATCATATTCTATATGAATTGTAATAGCATTTGTATTTGTTTCTTAGTTTATTGCATGTCTAAATTGCGTTATATTAATGTTTATAGAATATTGATGGTTGAGAATCCACATAAATTAGTTTGTGATTACATTGATGATGTCAAGTAGAATTACTGAGAGCTCAAGAGATGGTCAAAATCACTAGGTTGAGGGAACTCAATATGGTTGAAAACATGTTTCATCTGATCACACTCTAATATGGTCAACTGTGGAAGTTTCGGGACAAGTTAATGGTGGTTTCATGCTCAAAGAGGAATATTACGCTTTTGGAGTGAGGCAAAGTCTGATTGTCCCCCCCCACCTCCTTGGCCCCCATGTAGTCCATAACATCTGTGGATTTATCCTTGACACTCTCCACCATCTAATTATCTTGTGGGCCAAATATTTGTGGTGCCTCCCAACCCCTCCCCCACCCCTACAATTACGATAGACCATTGGATCCAACTTCCCTTGATCACACACTTGAAATCAAATTGGCCAATAGTGAGGCGGAACACCTAAGGAGTTGGGTATCCACCTGAGCTGCTTTAGATATTATCACTTCCTTGTTTGTTGCCTTTGATTCTTTCATGGTTTGTCATGTTGTCTTTTTGTTTTCCCATTCTTGTTTCCCTGTCTCTAATGCCTCTTGTAGCATTGTTACTTGCTCTTTTATGATCTTATTACCTTCCATTAAAAATCGATTTGCAAGTGTAATATTTGAAGTTTTATGATCCCTTTCCTGTTCTTTTGGTTCCAAACTTTCCAGCCTTTCCCTAGCCTTCATCAATTCCTGAACATAGAGATCTGATGACCAAGTAAGCGGTGTATATGTGGGACTATAAATGGTTGACTCTTCTTTATTTTTGCTACTCTTATTTGCTTTATTTTTATGGGGTTGTTTTCTTCTTCTTTGTTCCCATTTAAAGCGAGCAAGTCTACACTTTAAAATGCCCCAATATTGTTCTTCATTTACCCAAATCCACTTCCCTATTTTGATTGTTGAAGCAATTTTGACTTGGCCTGAGTGATTTGTTTCCACAGAGTCTGAGATTTGTTTGCCATTGTTTTCCATTTTGGAATGAAATGGCAGTCTAGCATCTATTACTTCATGCGACAGAGATGATGACTCTAGGTCAATTCTATCAAATTTGAACATTTTATTAAGAAAGTATTCTAATATTCACACTAAATCAATTTGTCAAAGTGAGTGTAGTGTAGGTGTGTTGTCTTTTTTTTTCTTTTTTTTTGTCAGTGACATGATTACCTATCTTGATTCTCAAAAACAATAGGTAAATGTTGATTTTATTCATGGACCAGGGGTCTCTGGTGATCGTTAGATTGTTGAACTTATGCAAAAGATAATTGTATGATTATGAACCTGATTTATCAGCCTTCTCTATTGACCATTACAATTTGAACGCATGTTTTCACTATCATTGGAGGGTTCTAAGTAATGGAAAATAAAAGAAGCTTTGTTTTAATCATGTGCCAATAACATATGTATAATTGTTGTTTCAAATTTCATTTCATCGTTTAGTTAATGATTAGATAAAATGATTTTGTTATTGCAGCCAAAGGTGAAGGGGACAATGAGAATTTTACAGTGAAATCCCATACCAGTGAATAATCGACTATATGAGGCTTGCAACAGAGAGACTCATATAAGCCAGAGAACCATCTTCATTGTACGATGTTCTAATTTGTAGGAAGAAGAAAAATAAAAGGATGAAATCATTTACAAAAGATATGATTGCATGAAAACTTCATGCCATGAGCAAGAAACTTAAAAATAAATTAACAAATTGGATGTTGCGACTGCCTATAGCGATTTAAAAAAACTTGTGCATTGATTGCCCTTTTATGAGGAAGAGGAATTAAAGGACATAATGTCGTGGAACTTGAATAACATCTAGACAAGGGAGACTATAAAAAAGAGGGAAAGATAATGACAAAAATAAATTATTTTGGAAGGAAAGTTGGTAATTTCTATCTTTTATTTTCTTTTGATTGCATCACAAACTCTCTGCCTTTGAATGAATTTATATTTTTATGAGTCTGATGATAAATCCAAATTGTGGATTTTGTTCGATTGAAGAGACAGAGATAAGGAGGAATATAATTCCATTCCTTGTTGTCTTTTGTTTTGGATCGTATTAAGTAAAGGATTCATGATTTGGTTCATCCCTGGAGGTGAGAAAGTTTATTATTATGTTTGTTATATATAAGTTGATTTCACCATGTTGAAGAACAATGAAAGTTTAAATTCCACCTGTCAGAATGCCACGATAGATAGGAAGTTGATTTTGAAGGTTGTGATACTCATTACACTGGTTGAGCAGCGAGAAGAGGACATTTAGTTGCAACAATTCCACTTTTATTTGAGCATGTCAATATCTATTATCTGATGAATTCTTGTTTTTCTCTAACATTGTAATTGGGTGCATTCTCAGTGGTAGTCAATGCCCTTTTCAAAATTGATTTCTTTCTAATAGGAGAGTTGGAGGAGAAAATTGTGAGAATCGATGATTTGTTAAATTTATTTAAAAAATTAATGATGTCTATTATTAATGACATTGTCCAAATCAACAAGGACAACCTCTCTGAAATTCAAACCTGTTTGAAAAATACATAAGAGATGATCGAGCTTTTACAACTCAAATCTCAATTCCAGAGAGAAGAAGTACATGAATTACAGAAGAAGAATTCTAAACTTGTTCTTATTCAAAACAATAGTTTGTTTGAGCCTAATCATCAGCTAGAGAATGATCAGAGTGATACAATTATTTCAGGAGAAAATTTAGATGCAGATAAATGTCCTCATAAGAAGCCTATTATTCCCAAAACTGTTATAAGACTGTGGGAAGAGATTACTCATAATAAACACAAAATTGGTTTGGGTTATAACAAGGATATCCTAGATGTATCTTTTCACATTCCAAATTTTTCTAAACCAATACAATTTTGAAGTGATGGATTTTTTGATGGTGTTGTTCTAGAACAAGTTGATAGGTGCCAATAGTGTAATAGAGTTGGACATGTGAAATATCAATGCTTTGATCTTCACCCATATGAGCATTGTGGAAAACACAATCACCATAAAAATAAATGTTCTAGAAATAAGAATACTGCAAGAGAGCAACTAAATTTCAGATGGATTGGTTCTTGGGATTGGATGAAAACAACCAAGAATATTTATAGGTCATACATAAGAATATGTTCAAGAGTGATGACCAATCTTGTAGTGATGAAGAATACTTCTCATCTTGTATTCGACAAGGGGGGAATTGCTGATGGTCTGCTACAGGTTCGAGTTTGAGATGTCAAGCGAATCTGAGTTTGAGTTGAGTTGATTGAGTTGATTGAGCACTTCCATATTTGAAATTGTTCGAGGAACTTCTATGATAGTTCCAGAGTTTGTGGTCAATTTAAAACCACATTTTTTTATTGTTCTAGTAACTGCTATGAAGGATCTAGAGTTGATTCTGGTTGAGACCTTGAGTTTTCCCATATTTTGTATCATTTTTGGTTTTCTCTTAAAAACCATCATATTCGGTTTGTGTTTATTCTTGAAAACTATTTCTTGAGAACATTCAACTCTTGGTTGAGATGCGGTTATCCATTTTGAGCTCTCATTCTTGAACTTTGTTACATCCCTTCGGATTAAGGGGGAATGTTAGACACCTAATCCTCTGCTTGTGATTTAGGTTATGGTGTGTTAAGGTAATTCATTATTGAAGTTCAATAAGACCTGGAAACTGAACCCAACAAATTCTATATATATTTATATGTACATCATTCTTTGAGATCAATATTTAATATAGTTTCATTTGATTTCCAATCTTGTGTGCTTATTATATATATATATATAATCAATCTATCAAGCTACGAGAGGGATCAAATCTTTCTAGGTGAAAAGATTTTTTCAAGTCTTACAATTTAAAATAGTTTGAGAGATTTGATCTCTTTATAGCTAGATCCGTGATGGATCTATATAATATTAAAAATTAAATGAATTTCACATCTTTATTACATCTCTTATTAAAAAGATTGAATTTTTTAACTTCCAATTATATTTTCTCTTTCATTATTAAAATATTTTATTACGATCTACACACACACATATATAATTGAAATAAATCAATTAAGATGGATATTCAAGAAACTTATTTAAATCCTATATTAAAATATTTTAAAAATATATATATAAGAATTATATGGCTTCCTCACACTCAAAAAAAAAATTAATAAAAATATAAGATTTTTTTAGTTTATTTATTTTTAAGGTTGATGTAAAATTTTGTTACTTTACATGGATTTTCTTTTTGGTCAAGTAAGAGTGGATCCTTCAATTAAACGATAAAAATATTACATATGGTACACGTCTTTACAAGTGTAAAGACTAGCAAAAGATAGGCCCGTTGATGGTTAACAGATAATAGGGTCAACAAAACCCAAAATCATATATTGCATCGCGGAGTTACAAAGACTCAATAGCATATGCACACAGGATTCCCGACTTGTGATATTCGATTTCCCTTTTCCACCATTGATCTTGTCGGTCAGATCAATGGTTTTTGCAATATCACATCGCACCATCATGTGATTTCATTGCTCTGGCATGCGATATGAGATAACATCCGGACTTCAAATAAATTGAAACCACGCCTATAATCTTCTTGGGTCTGCTCGCCCAAGCCTTATCGCTTAATCACCATTGTCGATCTTACCTTCAATTTGACAGTTAATACTTCCTCCGATCAACAGAGTTGCTCGATGGTCCAGCATCATAGATAAAAAACCATTGCATCGAACCACTTACACGACATTTAACAGCCTTATGGAACCGATAAGGATTATAAAACCTTAATATATAAACGTTCGGGTCCACCCTTGAGGTTAAAGTTCGATCTCTTTACAGCTAGATATCCGTTGGATGACGAAGGCTATTAAATCCTACGATCTGTAACCCTTCATCTAGCATACGGATTAACCATCTCTCGTCCCCCGTAGTTGACTATGACATAAGCATTGACTGTGGGATCGACGGTTAGGATTTACTGCGGCACTTCAACCAAGCTCAAGGACTTCCGCTCTCTCCTACTCCTACTAGTCTACTGATCATCGTTGATCCACCATGTCGATCTGATAGTCCAGATCGATTCTCGCCTTTCACCTTTTGCCACTACTTAGATTGAATCTCAGCTGTTCATTTCTTAGCTCCATCTTATGCGACTTAATCCTGGCCACCCATCACGAACAAATCTCATCTGTTGATCTTCTAGATCCAACGGTTACTGTGCATCAACACTTCACTTCTTCGCTCTTCTCTTCATTTGAGTTTTTACGGTTAGGATTTACTATGGCACTTCAACTAGGCTCAAGGACTTCTACTCTCTCCTACTTCCACTAGTCTTCCTCCTACTCATTATTCATGGTCTGAAAGTGCGCCATATATTTGGCAGCCTGTCATTGATAATCATCACAAAATTTACCAGAGGGTAGAGAATCCCAATCGTACCGAATATAGCTTTCCTTACATAGCACTCCTTCATTCGCCAGACGATCAGCTAACATATTGGCTTTTCTTCGCACATGAACGAAGCTGACGGTTCTCAAGGTTCATAAGTGGGAATGAATACACTAAAAGACCTGCGATAGCCTCCAATTTTTCGACATTTTTCTAGGTGTCATTCCATTACACATTTTCTTGGCCACATTAATGACCAATTCCGAGTGAGCTTCAATGATGGCATTGTGTAAATTTGACTCCATCAGGATTTCCAGGCACTGCTCTAAGGCCATGAGCTCTGCCATGTTATTAGTGGTTGTCCCCAAATGACTATGAAAGATATCCTTTATGTGACCCTGCTCATCTCTTATGACACCGCCAAATCCAGCTATCCCTGGGTTGCCCTTAGAAGCCCTGTCTATATTGATTTTCAAAAAACCATGAGGAGGAGGTTTCCAGATGTCTTTACCAGCAGTTGTTTTGCTCACACCCTTGTGAGTGCCTTGGAGAACCAAAGAATGGAGACCCAACTGCAACAGTATGCTAGCATCCTCGGGCGATGGAGGGTCCTCAAGAATTTTCCACATAAGGGCTCCTATTGTATCTTTGAGCTATCATAAAATTTGGACAATGATGTTCTGGGTCGAGGCTGTTTTGTTCTTGAAAATCCTACCATTGTGTTATTTCTAGACATCCCAGATAATAAAGCCTAGAACCAGAGTCCAAGCCTTGTTAATGACTTCATTACCTGAGAAGTCATTCCTCCAATTATTCAAAGTGTTCGCGATGTTGAGTCTGTCCCTGTTAGTTTGCCTAAGGACTGAGGCCGCCCAATCCCACAAGGTTGAGGTGAAGGGGTAGATGTTTAGTAAATAGTCCATCGTCTCCTCCTGTAAGCCACATAGATGGCATTTGGATGGGCCAACAAATCCCCTTTTCAAAAGACTCTCCGATGTGAGAATTTTCTTTTGGTGAACCAACCACTTAAACAACTTGATTTTCATCCATTGCGGGTTCTGCCAAAGGTCATTCCAAACCTGATCAGGGTTTGGATAATAAAAACCTAGGGCCATTCATTTAGCTTATTTTAGGTTAAAGGTGCCTTCGATGTTGTGACCCCCTCTTAGTTGGTCAGACAAGGATGACACCAAAATCTTCCTCTGCTCCAGGTCAAGAGCAAGGGAATCCGCCTGGGCCTTCAAAGGACTCTCTTCACTATAACCAAGATCCTTCCACATTCTCCATTACCATTGTCCCTTACCTGATCTCAGAAGTCACTTACCATAAGTAAACCTTTGTTGTCAGTGTCATTTTTTAGAGCAGTTAATGATTCTCTAAACAAATTTGGTTCCTACTGCCAGTTATCCTCCCAAAACTGAGCAAGGTTCCCAACTCGGATCTCCTAGAAACTATGTTGCTAGATAATGGCTCTATTCTCCCAAGTAAGGTTCCAAATTTGGGAGCCCTTGATGAGCCTTGACATTCATATATGATCCCTCTCCCGCCAATTATTTGCATATCTCTATTTCCAAAGCTTGGCCTAAGGGGTTGTCGATTCCTTGAGCCACCTCCACCAAAGTTTGTCTCTCGAAACTCTGTTGAGGATTTCAGGGTCATGAAGCCCCAAACCACCATAGGCCTTAGGTTAAACCCACTTCTTTTTCTTCCCCTTTTCCTAAAACAAAATCTCGTTGAATACTCTTGATTTGTTGCATAACTCCTTTGGGAGCAGGAAGAGCTAAAAACATGAAAATGTGTGTAGCCTGCAGGACAGCCTTTGTAAGCACAAGAAGCCCCGCCAAGTTCAAAGACCTGTAGGTCCATTTCTTGACTTTGTCCTGAATTTTATTAGTTACCGGCTCCCACACTCCCTTGCTCAGAGGTTTGTTAGTAAGAGGCATTCCAAGGTAAGTGGAAGGTAACTGATCCCTTTGAAACCCGATAATTCTGGTCAGGTTCCTCTGAATATCAATGTCAGTGTTGAAAAAAAACACCTTCGATTTGTCGAGGCTTACCTCTATACTAGCGGCCAAAGAAAATTCATTCAGGATTTGTTTGAAAGCTCTAGATTCCTTGACCGTAGGAATTCCCTACAGCATTGTGCCATCAACAAATTGTTGATGAGTAGAAGTAGCACCATCCGGTGTAACTTTCAGACCCTGGATTCTTCCTTCAGCATTTTCCATTTTGATCACTTTGCCTAGCCCTTCCATCATGAGAACAAAGAGGAAGGGGGAGAGCGGATCCCATCGTCTAAGACCCCTAGAAGGCATAAAGGTTCTAGAGGGAGAGTCGTTAAGCAGAATGGAGAAGCTAGCCATGGATACAAGGGCCATAACCCATCTTATCCAGTTGTGGTTGAAGCCATAAGCTCTTAGCACTGTCTTGATGTAAGTTCAGCTTAGCTTATCATAAGCTTTCGCTAGGTCCAACTCCATGATCATACTAGCTTGCTTATTGCTCTTAAGAGAGTGTACCACCTCGTGAGCTTGTATGATGTTGTTAAGAATCTGTATTCCTTCCACAAATCCAGTTTGCTCATCTGAGACGAGAGCAGGAAGAAGAGGCTTGAGTATGTTAGCGATCACTTTGGAAATAATTTTGTACACCACATTACATAAGGCTATGGGTCTGAATCTGTCTAATGTCATAGTTTTTTCTTGCTTTGGAATCAAAGCTATGAAATTGGCATTAAGAGCTTTCAAAACAGTTTTGGATCTTCTAGAGTCTTCCACAACATCAAGGAATCTTGTTTGACTATTTTCCAGCAAGCTTTGAAGAAGTACACATTGAAACCATTAGGGCCAGGAGCTTTCCCATTTTGCATCTCATTGATAACTTCACTAACCTCCTCTTCAGACACTGGTATGTTAAGATTGTGATTGTCTTTCCTGGTTACAAGCTTAGGAATGAACTTTGTGAATTTGTTAATGAACCAAGTTCTGTCGACGAGAGGCTCCTCTTCTATGCTAAGGAAGTGTTGAACTAGCACAAATTCCATTTCTTTGTGAGAGACAAGATCTTTCCGTTAAGAATCTTTAAGTTTTGAAATTTTGTTATGAGATCTATGATCCAAGGTTGATCTATGAAAAAGCTTCGTGTTTCTTTCTCCTTCTCTAATTCACTGCACCCTCGATTTCTGTCTCCAGAAAATCTCCTCTTGCATGCACCAATCTTCCCATTTGTTCTGAAGAGAGTCAGCCTAAATTTTTCGTTCCTCAATAAAACCTTCTGAGATGATGATCTGATTAATCTCCTGGATTTTTTGCTCAATTTCTCTTTTGGCTTTAAAAATATTACCAAACTCCTTTTTGTTCCACTCTTTAACCCTAGATTTGATGTGTTTAAGTCTCTACTGCAACATGAACATTTTAGTGCCTTGAACGAGCATATCTTCCGTCCACCATTTGTCAATATTGCTGGTGAAGTTAGGGTGAGAGAGCCAGACATTTTCAAACCTAAAAGGTTTGTTCCTTGGTGTACCCATAAAAGTAGCTTCAAGCTAGATAGGCCAGTGGTTCGAGCCTCCAAAAGGAAGGATTAAAGCTGACATATCAAGGCCTGTGAGAAGGAGGTCTTCTGAGATTGTGAATCTATATAATTTAAAGGCGACTTGAGAAGCCCCCCCCCACCTCTTATTATTATTATTATTCCAAGTAAAAGTGCCATTTACTATTTTGGTGTCCACTAGCCCATGTTATTCATGAAGTTCTAGAAGGCAATGGAGTCTCTGCCTAGTTTTCTGGTACCGCCTTTTTTCTCTGTAAGAGATTTTATCATATTGAAATCCCTTTCCAAAATCTAGGGCATATCTGAATATCTCTCTCTCAACTCCTCAAGGGAGGTGAGAAGCTTAAGTTTGTCTTCTAGTTTTTGAGGATTGTAGACGTTAGTGATCATGTAGATATCCTTATCACCCAAAGGTTGAATCACCAGCGATAAATAGTTCCTAGAAGCTTCAGCATCCAGGATTCCAAGTTTTTGAGGATCCCATAGAGTAAGAATCCCACCCGCCGAATTATCTGCTTTAACCTCTAGATACTCATACTTGATTAACCATTTGTTGTGTATCTCTCTGATCTTGTCCATCGAACATTTTGTTTCCTGAATAAAAACCATATCTGATTTTCTTCTTTTATTCTACTGCTAAGAGTTATTTTTTTCCTTTTACTTCTTAGACCCCTAATGTTCCAAGTTGTAAGCTTCATTAAGAAAGGTTTGTAAAGGAGTAACTAGTGAGATCCCTCTGTTACATAATAATTTGTCATTTGTCCTCATCTCAGTCCTTCTACTGTGTCATGTGTCAAATAAACATGTCCATATCTTCCCACTGATATAAGAAGATTAAGCAAGTGCTCTCTACTGCTGCATATTGACCATCTTTCCCTAAGTTTCTGCCTCGTCGCGAGTAAAGCCTTAATATATGTGACATTCCCATGTCCATAACAGTCTCATCGCGACTTCGTCGTAGGTGTATATCTGTTTCCCATGACGGTTGGATTTCTAGGCCCAGCGTGAGGTTATGAGTTGTATCTTGCAACGGTGGGTCTGCATGCATAGTCTCCTCGCGATGCCATCACAAGGAATTAGTTTACGGCCCGTGACAATCCAGATTGAGCGAATTCGTTTCAACAATCGGCCTTCTGGATGTCTCCAAACCTGGTTGTTGGCATGGGTTGGGTTGCCTTTCCCCTCCTGATATGGTAGTTCCGTTATTTGTGCTACCTTCCTTGAGGATGAGCTCCTCCTTCCACATTTCATGGAGACTCCTCCTATTAAAGTACTCACCTTTGTTATGATCTGCTAGTTCTTTTGGTTGGGTAGTGCTGCTAGTTCTTTTGAGTTTGATAGATAGTTGGTGTGGGTGTGACAAGTGTGGGATTGTTGATAGCTTGTGGAAGGTTGTGGAGTGCCCTTAACTTTGTGTTAAAGCTTATGATTGAGAGAGAGAGACATTGTATGTTGGGAGATTCATCCTTGAAGAGTGAATGCTTGAGAAACATACTGGTTGGACCTTCTGAAAAGGCTTGCGACGTCAAGACTTGGTTGTAAGCTTGCTCTTGATTCATTATTAATACAATCAATGATGTTTTCCTATTTCTTGTATGTAATTTACTTGATAGCTCATGACTCCTTGACTTTATGAGTAAATACATTATTGTTGTTTCCCTGTTGCGTGCTTTGTTGTTTTTCTTTTGTGTTGTTTCAGGTTAATCACTCGTTGAGGAGAAGGAAGCAGAAACTGGAGCATTGCAACAGAACTTCATCGACCACTGGTTTGAGGTAGGCCTCCAACGATGAATGTTTAAGGAAATCAATTATTGATCTGTCTTTGCTATGACTAGACCCACTCTAGGGCTAGAGGGGTTGCCTTTGTCCACAAAGGGAACACTTTCTTGCATTCCAAGTTGGCGACTCCACTAGGGAGTCCGTCCTATGTTTTTCTCTTGTTTACTTTTACTTGATTTTGAGTTAATATCTTTTGGATCTTGGGATTGAACCATCAGTCTTTTGGGTTACCTGGGTCAATCTGGGAAATCTCTTTATTGCCTATAAGGATAGACTAGTCTTTGTTTGGGAGTTTTCATTTACCTTTCATTATTTTTAAGTTCGTCGCTGGAAAAAGCTAAACAGTCGCGACAATTCCTCAAATCGAGCAGTCACGTGAAAGACGTGTACTTTAGCGACGACGTCGCTTTGTTGCTACAGCTAGTGTCCTATCGACACTAGTTTCTTGTGTTATACCTGCGACGATTCCTGTAGAATTGTTTATTTCAATTCTGCCTCCTGAATTCATCAGTCTGGTTAACCCCTTGTTGTCTTTCTCTTATCCATTAGTTCGTTTTAATTGCTTTTAGTTAAGGTACTTACTTTTTGGTTTCATTGAAGTGAATCTTGTATTTTTGGCTTCCTGAACTGGTTTTTCAACTTTTGAATTATTTGGCTTGGTTACTTGCCTATCCAAAAGATTCATCCGCAACCCTCATGGTTGTTTGCTTGAGGTTTTTCCATTGCTTGTTCTTGTTGATTGATGTTTGGTGTTATTTATTGAACCAATTTCCATATTGAATCGATTGTTTCACTACCAGACATAGATTACAATTGTTTGGATCAATCGGTTTCATGCTTGCTTGTCTAATTCTTTAGAATTCAAAGTTATCAAAATCAAAAGATTGTATTCATTAGTGTGCGAAAGTGAAAGTACATTTTTCATTCCAAGTTTTCATGTTTGAAAAAATTGAAGGCAAATTTTAAATTTCTCATTAGTAGTATCAATGCACTATAGGGATTGATGTGTTTATGCATTGTGTCTCTTGAGTGACTGCATTTGTTGGTCTTAGTTTTGTCTTGGTTTGGGAATGATCTCTCTACCCTTCTGTAAGTAGGAGTTCATCGAAGTGAAAGATGCTTTACTCATTCTAGTTGCATCCTAGGTTTTAATATACATACGGTAAGGCCTGGAAATTGAAACATAATTTAAGATAAACTCTAAAATGAACTGAATAAACCTAAAAACACATTGGAACATAACGCATATTATTTAGAGGTCTAGGCTAGAGACGTGCTCCGGCGTCGTTAAACCTAGTCACTATTGCTTTCACTTAAGGTTGGGTGATTCCTCCTTCTGTGACACAATAGCTGCTAGCACAGACTTGCGCTCCCAGTACCGTCGAGTATATGTTGGGAGACCCCACTAGGTTATCATCCTATATCCTTAGGAAGCCATGTCTACCGCCTTTTAAACCGTAATGCACCGAACACAACATTAGGGAAGATTGACTGTCGTACGAAAAGTCCTTGGTTTTCATATGATTGCCAAGGTGTATATGCAGTTTTACGGGTTGTTTGGTAAACCTTTTACCTAGTTCTCCAGAGTAGTCACTTTCGTTCATTTTCAGAATCCCTAAAAGAAAAGGTCCATCTGAGCACTTGTCCTTTCAGGCTCATTAAATATTCGAAGGCGACTAGAGTCATCTTTTTGTCCTTTTCTCAACTCTCTAAAGATGAAAAGGTCAAGTTCTGTTCCTGTGTCTTAAAATTTATTCGGCCACGTTCACATTTACCCTGTTAGATCTTGTTTGCGTTTTAGTTTGCGTGGGGTTATTTCCTTACTTGTTAGTTTTCCTAGGATTTTGAATTAAATCATCCTGGCGGAATCACCGATTCCGTCTCCCGTTCCAAGTGACCAAGGGTCTCCATCTTCTGCCGCTCCCGAGGTATCGGTTATTAGTGATACTCTTCCTGTTATTTCGAGTATCCAAACGATTAACTCTTACGCTCCAGAGGACGAGTCTTATGATATTCGTTGGAACCCTATTTGGGAGCCTTTCGAAGAATACTTTCTCGTTACTCCTCCTGGTGTTTCAGTCCCGATGTCTTCCTTCGACATGCATGAGACAACCCTTGTCTCCAGTGAACAATCCTTTGTGGCAGGAGGTGAAATCCCTATGTCTACATAAACTTCGCCCTTATGTGTCACTTCTCTTGGTGTCTCGTTGCGCTTACGCTATAATGCTTTGGCGGATATCATTTGTTCTAGATCTCCCCTTTCGAGTTCCATATGGTCTCGTACCGTCGCTCCGACTTCGGAGCCTTTTAGACCCCAGATTCACAATGTGATTGTCACATCTGTTCC
Source organism: Pinus taeda (assembly GCA_000404065.3). Classification (NCBI taxonomy): domain Eukaryota; kingdom Viridiplantae; phylum Streptophyta; class Pinopsida; order Pinales; family Pinaceae; genus Pinus; species Pinus taeda. The sequence goes on along the minus strand of APFE030860174.1, from coordinate 36,824 downwards.
GACTATTCCAACCATTTGTGTGGCTTCTTCAACCCCTATTTTCAGTACCGTCACTGCTTCTTTAGTGGTGACTATTGTTTTTGGCCATAGCCCCTTTCAGGTAGGGTTTGGATTTCAACCATTAAGTCCCATAGATGTCGTCATACCATTTGCATCTACTCAAGAATATTTAGCTCACGTCTAGTCCGAAGCTAATAGGGATAACAACTTCATTGAGCACATTCAATAGATCTATTGGCAGGTCCATGATATATTGGATAGATCCAATGCTAAGTACAAACAGTGCCATGATCAGCATCGAGTGCCACACAAGTTCCAGGTGGGCAACAATGTTTGGATACATTTGCAGAGGGAGTGCCCCGATGGACCCAACAACAAGCTTCACCCACTCTGATATGGTCCATACACTATCACCAAGCATATAGGTGACAATGCCTTCGAGCTTAGCATCCCATCATTCCTTGGTCTACATCCAATGTTCAATGTAGGCCACCTTCAGACATACTTTCCACCATTGTTTGACACATCTGACATTGCAAAACAACTCACACTAACAGAGCTCAACTCGGACTGCATGGAACATGCCACAACTGATAATCTCATGGAAATGCAGATCAAGAACACTCGCCAACAAAGGATCCAATTATATCGAGTTGTTAAAGCAGGCCAACTCCTTCACCAGGGACCAGGTTCAACAGAAATTTCCTCACCTCATGGAGGCTTTGCACACAATGGGGATCATTGCTTCCTAAGGGGGAGGACTAATCTAGGTTAATATTGGTGGTCACCTGCCTATTCCGCCTAGAACTCCAGTTGGTTTCAGTTGTTTCCTTGATTATTTCAGCATTTACTCCTTTTAGTAGTTTTTTCGGGTGTTAAACTTTCAGAGAAATTTTGACACCCTAAACGATGTTTTTTTGAGGTTCGCAGCAAGCCCATTACTTTATGTCACAAATCATGTAGTACTTGGAGAAACCTTTCCAACAAGGTATCGTCCACGCGAAACAGAGCTACTATGACCAAGTTATAACCCCGGGAAGTTGGCTGCCCAACTAACCCCAACAAGGCCCACAAACTCTTGGTGTTACATCTCCTGGGATTAGGGTTTTGGCTGTTTAGGGTTTTCCCTTGTTGTTTAATAATAAATAGGCCTTTGAGCCTCATTCTAACATAGTTCAGAGGTATGTAGCTACCACATCGCTTCGCCCCAGCTAGTTTATTTCCATTTTGTTTGTAAGCATGTTTCTGTATTTTGATATTAATGAAATGAAGCGTTATTTTTGTTGCATCTAAGTATTTATGGTTATATCTCTAATTTTTTGTGTTCCTTTTTAAGTTCAGATCACCTCAACCTATTCTTAAATAAGTCTAGAGCTCTCTTGGCTTGCGGCCAACCTCAAACATTTGTGGCCCCTTTTTCTAGTTGTGACCTGAGGTTTTTTTTACCTTTATAACTCGAAGTGAGGGCTTGTCTTCTCGAGCTGATTTGACCTTTTGATAGATGGAAGTAGACCTCTTTGCAAGATGAGTGACTAGGGCTCCTTTGATCTTTCATTCAAGGCTTCTCTTTTCAAACCATTGCTCTTAGGGCCATGTTGGTTTTTAGGGTTTTCTTAGACTAGTAATTTGATCCAGGTAGATATTGGTGGCCACCAACCTATTCCACTTGGACCCCCACCATCATTTCTTTTAGTTTCCTTAATTGTAGCAAAGTTTACTATTTTTGGCAATTTTTCGGGTCTTGAATTTCCAGTGCTGTTTTGAGGCCCTAAACAATGTTTTTTTTTTTTTTAAACAGAAAAACTAGTGGCCGGCATATGGGCTCTATAGTTGAAAGTTGTAGTCCTCGGATAAATATTTCTAACAAGGTATTGTACATGTCAAACTAATATCATGTGCCAAAGTTATGACCCCAGGAAGTACAACGAAGTCGTTGTACCAATTTACCCCAATGGAGCCCACATACTTTCAGTACTTCATCTCATAGGGTTAGGTTCTTGGATGTTTATGGTTTTCCATTATTTCTCAATAATAAATAGGTCTTCAAGCCTCATTTTAACACATTTCAGAAGGCATGTGGCCACAACTTCTCTTCTCATAGATGAGATACCATCACCTAAGCTAGTTTATCTCCTTTCTACATGTAAACAATTTTCATTACTTTGTTATTAATGAATTAAAGTTATGTTTTTGTTGTATCTCTATGTTTCTATTTATATATTTATTTCATTTTTCTCCTACATAAATTTGGATCACTAGTATCAAAGCAGTCTGATCTTTCTCTATTTTTTTGTGTATGTTCCTAATGAGGTCGAGGTATAAGGAGTTAGGGATTGAACTGGTTGAACATTTGCAAGACCGACCTCACCAACCCCGAAGACCTCCCATGGTGGAAGAAAAGAAAGACGAGGGAGTAGAAGATCCTTTCAAAATATTGCTCAAGTAATCCCTCGAGTGACAAAGGAATGGGATGATAGACAATGTTGGGCCTCCTATTTGTCATAATTTTGTTGATGAAACCATCCATTTTCGCATCATTCCATTCACCAATTGTCATCATTTTTAACCATATTTATTCATAAATGCACCAAATTCCCACATACATCTACCTGATTTATTATTATTATTTCCATTATTTTTAATGAATTAAGAAGAATTGTGCATGGTTTTAATAATGATTGTTTAACAAGTTCAAGTCGCTGCAATTTTGTCAAGTTTCCATAGTTATCTCCATGGTTGAGGTAGTAGCACCACTCTAGAAGGAAATTTGACACTTGGACTTGGTTTCTAGAAGCTCCAATATGGATTTGTATTGGTTAAATTCCACCTAGCTCATACGTGTGGACCTCCAACATCAAATCAAGGGAAAAGTGCAACAGTTTTGAACAATCAGCTTCAAACGCGTTTTCTGAGAAAATGAAAGCGAATTTCGGAAAACAAAAACATGAGTTTTATTTAGAACTTGCCTAATTAGGTTGTTGATGACTAGTGCTCTCAAATTCATTATCATTTGAGATATTTTTGAAGTTATTTGGAACCTTATTTTGTAGACTGTGTGGATATACGATTTTTTAATTTTTCATTTAATGCATAGTCAACAAAAAGAACTGAATGAGTTGTTCTTTAGAAAAATCGTGACATAGAGATAAGTTTGATCAAATCTAGGTTGATCTTTGATCCAAAAATCCATGAAATTTTATTTTATTTGATCTCATGACCAAAACTGAAGCAAGAAAATTCTGAGTTTGTTAATTGTCTCAAACTTCTATAAATTGCAGTCTCTTTAATGAGAGGAGGGATGATTAGAGATGTCAAGGACGACCTTGATTTGTAATTGTTGTTGCTTAATGAAGGAGAAGAACTCTATTTTTTTTTTTGAATGTAATTTTTGAATATGGCATGGCTCTGAATGAAATTGGTCATTTAAATATCTTCTCTTGATCTGAGTTTTCAACACCTTGCAATCCTCAGGAGGGCCCCCTAGAGATCTGTTTGAATAGTATAGATGTTTTCCATTTATTTCATATTTTCATGAATGATTTGTTTTACATAGATTAATTTTTTATGCTTATCATAGATTAAAAACTCATGCTTTCCATAAATTAAATGTTTATGCTTTCTTAGATTAAAATGTTCATGATTCCATAGATTAAAGTTTGTAAGTTTTAGAACAAAATCTCCTTGCTTTCATAGGGTAAAATCTCATGTTTTCTTAGATCAATAATAAAAAAAAAAAAATCTAGTTTAACATTAATTTCCTTTCCAAAAACTTAGTACTTTAATAGTTTATATTAAAGAATCTAATTTCCTTTTGAAGTTTCCAATTCATTTCAGTTATGCATGAATATTGAAAGTTAATCTCCTAGCACATACGGTACTTCACAAGCTCATGTAACCAGATTGACATATAAATGCAACTAATTTAACAGTCAATTAAATTACCCAACAAACAACTTTGCCCAAATCATTTGATAAATATCCACGGGCAACACATATTCATCGAGCAGCCACCCTGGAGGTGCCACTTCCTTTAAGGTACAAGTCAACTTTGACATTCCCATATTTAAAGGCAAGATAGATGTAGATACCATAGATAAATGATTAAATAAGCTAGAAGGATATTTTGGGTTCATGATTTTTCCAATAGGGAAAATATTACTTTTGCACTCCTCAAAGTTTCCCCCACGTCAAGGACTAGTGGGAAACCTACTGTGAGTAGGTGGATGAGAGGGAACCCTCACTATTTTTAGTCACACCCACTTTGAATTCTTTATGATACACTATCAAGGAGAAATATTACCTTGTTGGGAAATCTAAAGATAAGTACATAAAGTGGACCACACTATGGCGGGGAAGAAGCCAAGACACGCCAGAGTTCACAAATATTTTTCATACCCTTCGCATAAAGTTGGGTATCAAGGATTCTAAGTGGCATCTTGTACTCACGTACCGCGATTGTCTACACAAATACATCTAGAATGAGATGGAGTTCCTAGACATCTCCTCACTTGGCGTCGTCTATCAATATGCTATCAAGATTGAGAAGAAATTTAAACAAAAGAAGCGAGACTTTAGATATGTGAATTTGAAGCAAAGGAAAGGCGCCCAAAACTGTAGAACAAAGGACAAAGCCAAGGCAGGGTGACCAAAGACAACCTGTTGAAACCGCAAGCAAAGAACAACACCACAAAGACAAAGAAGGACACTAGGAAAATGGTATGAGTTCCATAAGAGCCCCACTCACAACACAAGTGAGTGTCAAGCCAAGCAATCATTAGTGGCTGAGCTGAAGGCTTTAGAGTTAGATGCATGTTCAGAATTTGAGTTAGAACCCAACAAGGGGAATGACAAAGGGAAGCATGTTACTGATGCAGAACCTAATGCAATTGTTGCCAGCACCAAGATCCAGAAGATTGAACCCGGAGATCTAGAGGAGGGGAAGTGTCTCTTCAACTCACAGATGTGGGTGAACGGTTCACTGTTGTAGTTCATTGTCGATAGCGAGAGCCAAAAGAACCTCATTTCAGTAGAGGTCGTGAAGAGGTTGGGCCTAATAACGACACCACACTTGTATCTGTACACCATCGAGTGGCTTCACCAAGGATGATATCTTTGAGTCAACCAATAGTGTTTCCTTCCCTACAACATCAAGCCCTTCATAGATAAGGTACTTTTTGATGTTGCTCCTCTTAATTTTTATGATATATTATTAGGCCAACCATACTTGTGGAAGCATCATGTTGTGTATAAGTCAATTCCTCGTACTATTATTATTCCTTTGGGCAGTACATTACATAGATTGCCAAAGGTAGCGCTACCTACCTCCATCTCTTTGATCTCTGCCAAGCAATGCAGTAAGATCATTACCCAAACCGGGAAATCTATTTTCTTTTTTCTTCATTCTCAAAGTAAAGGGAAGATCATGCCCATATTTGTGCCCCCTACGAAGGGTTAAACCATGCAGCAAAACATATGGATAAGGCCATGGAAGAATACAAGCACATCTTCTCCTCACCCACAAGGGTGCCTTCGCATTGTCAGGTCAAGCATTCGATCGATCTAACTCTCGGAGCACCTCTACCCATGGGTCGATATACCATCGCTCTATTATGGAAAATGAAGAAATCAAGTGGCAAATCCAGGAGTTACTACAAAAAGCACACATCCAACAAAGTTCCTCATCCTGTGGGAGCTTGATTGTACTTATATAAAAGAAGGATGGGACCTCGAGACTTTGCATTGATTATCAGGCACTAAATAAAATCATTGTTAGGAATAGGTATCCAATCCCACGAATTGATAACCTTCTTGACCAACTCAAAGGGGCTAAATATTTCAGCAAGATTAATTTAAAGTCTCGTTATCATTAGGTTCAAACAGAACCCACCGATGTATGGAAAATCGCCATCAATCCTAAGGAGGACCTTTTTGAGTGGTTGGTCATGCCTTTCAGATTGAAAAATACCCCTAAAACTTTTATGAGGTTGATGGATGATATCTTGCATCCATTTGCCAACTCTTTGTTAATTGTATATCTGGATGGCATCCTCATCTTTAGAAATATTTGGGAAGAGCACTTGCAACACATTCGATGGGTCCTTCAAACCTTGTGGCAACACAAACTATGTGTCAACTGGAAGAAATGCACCTTTGGCATGGGTTAGGTCCAATATTTGGGTTGCATCATTGATGAGAAAGGCATGCATGTGGATCGAGCTAAGATCCAAGTCATTCAGGATTGGCTAGCCCCGACCACTCTAACAGAGCTTCGCAGCTTTTTGGGCCTTACCAATTTTTATTAGATTTTTTTGTCGGGATTCTCTCATATCACTTGGTCCTTGAATCAAGTTACCAAGTGCGAAGTGAAAGCAATTTTTATATAGTCTAAGTCCCAACATAAGGATTTTGTTGAGCAGAACCACTACCTCTACTCTACACCAATATTCACATTGCCATACTTGCAACAACCATTTGAATTGAGACAAACACCTCTTACTATGCTATCGGTGCAGTTCTCACCCAACAAGGGCATCCAGTGACCTATCACAGTGAGACGCATTCTGACACAATTTGGAAATACCCCTCCTATGATAAGGAAATTTATTCCATCGTGTAGGCTTACCGATAATGGAAGCATTACATTCTGGGGAAGGAGGCAGTCATCCACATAGAGCACCCACCCCTACAATTTATACAAGCCCAAGGGAAGTTGCAAAAAAATCGCCATCAAAAGTGGTCCACATGTCTGCAACAATTCCATTTAAATATCAAATATAAGAAGGGAATCACTAATCATGTTTCCGATTACCTTAATCAACCACGGGTTGCAACATTAACCATTGTTCTCAACTATTATGGCCACGAGACCTATGGATGATGCAACTATATAAAAATGATCTAGAGTCCACCACCACATACTAGATGCAAGTGGATGGCAAGAAAGTTCCATAATTCCACCTCCAGGATGCATTATCAATGTACTTGGGCCACCTTTTTGTTCCCTCAAGCTAGTGTGCTAAGCTAATTTGGGAGGTGCACTACAGTCGGGTCGCAGGACTCTTTGGTGTGGAGAAAATTATGGTCGTACTACAGAAGTATTGTTACTAGATAAATATCTGACAGGATGTTGGAAAATGCATTAGATCCTACATTGTGTGTGAGCAGGTGCTCAGTGTTTAGCTCAAAAATCAAAGTTCTCAAAACCACTCAAAACCTGAACGACAGCGTCTGTCTCAACGATATGATCCCAACGCAACTCATTTCACTCAAAATCAAGATCGTATGAGGAATATATCGTGTTATGTCCACTTTGCCAAACAGAAGAATTTAAAAAAAAAAGGTACAATCATTGTACAATTAGCAGTTCGTACTGCTGACATGGCAGGTCACTCGTTAGGGTCAAAGATGGTCAATGTCCAGTGTGGTTTCACCAAGTGGCGCATTACAATTGGTCGACAGGTGTGGTGATGTGGCTTTTTTTTATTGGTCAAAGGTGGACCAATGAGGAGGGGACAAGTGACAAGCCTGGAGACCGCCACATCTCCCTCCCCAAAGGACCGGAAATATGGCACGCAGTGGAAAAATTTTGGGCGGGTCAGCGGAGTCGAACCCACGACCTCACCTGAACAAACTCAACGACATACTATTACAATGCCACCGTGGTTCTTATAATACAATGGTCGCATATTATATTTAAAGTGTTATGTCTTGGCAGTTGGGGGGAGGAGGGAGCCAACCCCCTCCCATGTGAAAACACCACAGAACTGGCAGCTAGCGCTACCATGACCATCCACTTAACTTGCATCTTAACCGTCAGTATATCCCATGTGACCAGTTACAAAGAACTGGCAGCCAACTAACCATGCCTTTTACCATAACCATCAACAGTTACCTCCCATGTGACCTCTACCGAAGATCCGATAGCCAACTAAACCATAATGCAAACCATAACCACAACATTTTCACTCATATGTGACTACTACCACATTTAATGCTACCAGCTAGCCATAACCGCGTGGTATCAGCGCTAACTGTGGATTAGTCCATAATTAACACATGCTTATCGTTAATTAGTTTCAGTTTAGTTTGGTGGAGAAGTTAGCGGATCCAAAAAATCCATGGATTACTCCAGTTTTAGCGGGACTAACTGGAGTTCCTCCATTTTCAGTGGAGTTTCACTAGGAGACACAGTTTTTGCCATAAATTTTTCAAAATTCGACCAAATTGGGATTAGGAAAAGGTGTTCCTAGATGATTTTGATGTTCTGAGCACATTGAAGTAGATTTCAGGAGTGGTAGAGCATTGTAAACAACATTTTTTCCATTTTGAGCTAATACAAAGGCCTAAGCCATGGAAGCTGGACCAAGGAGATGTAGCCCAAGAGGGGTGAACTCCTTCATCCAAACACTCTGTTAAGTGTTCAATTTGATGGTTTATTGTACATTTGATTGTTTTTGTTCGATACTTTACTTTCATGTTATTTTTCTCATGAATTTGGCATAAAACTTGACATAAATTTACATGTTCATTCATAAACACCATAAAGGAAACCTATGCACATGAAGAAAATGATAAGCAGTTGTTTTTAATAATGAATTTGAAATTAGCACAACGAAACTAACATTCAATAACAAATCAAGTTGGTACCAAAGAAAAGGTTATTTTCTTGATTGCTTGAATTTTGTGCAAGTAGGGTTTTAATGGTTGCAAATTTGTGATGCTTACAAGGTTAAATTTGCAAGAGGAGAAGGGAAACTATTGGTTGCAACTCCTAAGGTAATGCACAGAAGAAGGAGAGCCACAAGGCCACAATCTCTACCCAAAGTTTCAATCCCAGCTACACTTGAAATACCTCAAGTTTTACCTTCAATTGAGATTGAGGAGGTATAAGCAGTACGAGAAGCTGAGCTTGAATCCAAAGCCATCATGTCTAGAGCAAGAGAGATTGAATGTCTTTCAGAAGAGGAGGAATTCAAGAAAGCTTTCTATGACTTAACTAACATGGTTATGGTCCTATATGAAGAGAGGAATACTAGAATGGCTGGAGAGAGTTCTAAGCCCCCACATGGATAGGGAAGCTCAGGAGATAAAAAATATGAAAAGAAGGATTCAAAGGGTAATGGAGGAAAGCCTCCTCCATCTCCACCATCTTCATCTTCCTCATCATCTTCATCATCTTCATCATCCTCATCATCTCAAACAACGTCATCTTCCACTTCCACCACAAAAACTGTTCATACTCATTCAAAAAATCCCAAAGAAAAAAACTCCCCTACTCAAATTGGACATTAAGTTTGAACTTCCCATGTACAGTAGTGAGGTGAATGCAGAAAAGTTAGACAATTGGATTCGACAATTGGATTTTTATTGCAGAATTTAGAACCTTCAAGAAGACGACATAAAAATATAGTTGGCTTCATTGAGGCTAGAAGGAGCAGCATTAGTCTAGTGGGAAGAAAACACTCAAGAGGAAATGTGAATTCATGGTAAGATATCCATTTGTTGGGTTGAATTTGTTTCTGCAATTAAAATACAATTTTATCCTTTAGCCTATATGCAAAAATCCATTATGAGTTGGCAAAATTTTAGGCAACTCAAGGGCCAAACAATTGAAGACTATACCCAGGAGTTTAGGAAGAGGGCTTTGTTGTTTGGAGTAAACTTGAATTCCCAAGATACACTCTTGAAATATATTGGTGGTTTACATTCCTACTTAAAACATACTATCCTTATGTTCAATCCAAGAAACTTAGATGAGGTATGTGTGCAATCCACACACCTTGAAGCAAGACGAAAGAACATTTAGGAAGAGGGTAGTAAGAAGAAGCCATTCAAGGGTAAGGAAAAAGAGAAGGGTGGAAAATGGAAGGGAAAGAAGAAAGAAAGTGTGAATAAATAAGGGGATAAAAGTATATGCCAACATTCTTCCAAAGTGGGGCATGATGAAACACATTGTTGGAAATTACATCCCGAACTAAGGCCTAAGAAACCAAACAATAAGGGAAAATAGAAGATGACAGCTACCACACAACATGATCTTGGATTAGATTCTAGTGATGAGACCAAGATTTCATCCATGGTCACAAAAGGAAAAGAAGTTATTGCAAGCACTAGTTCCTCACATAGTCACGACAACACTCCAAATGAAGAATCAAAGATAGAATTGTTCCATGTAAAGGTAATTTCAACTCATACAAAGATTGATGCATTATTTGATAGTGGGTCACAATCAAACTTAATTTCAAAAGACTTGGTAAAAAATCTTAACCTTGAAACTATACCTCATCACAATCCATATCCCTTGGGTTGGATAGTTAATAATGCAAATTACAGGTTACAACGAAATGCTTATTCAAGTTTTCCATTACTGAAAAATTCATTGATGAAGTTGAGTTAGATGTAGTTCCACTTGACATCTCAGGAATAATGCTGGGAAGTCCTTATTTGTATGATAGGAAAGAATTATTTTATTGCCATGAGAACAAATATCTATTTCTCAAGGATGGAGTGGAGTATATTATGAGAGCCCATCGCAAAAAGTTAAATGTTTCTTTGGTTAATTCAGGGCAGATGAAGAGACTAGAAAATGCAAGTAAAACGTTTGTGCTTCTCATAATCAAGAAAGAGAATGATATTGATTATGAATCTTTTGAAGGTTGTGATAATAAGTTAAAATCTAATTTGTTTGATGTGGTAAGCAAGCATGGCAAGATTTTTAAGCTGTAGTAGGATGTTCCACTTCCAAACATTTGCATGTATCGCATGTCAATCATGGAGAGCATCGAAATCAAGAAGTAAATTCAAGGATTGTTGAACAAAGGTATCATATGCCCATCTACTTCGCCATGTAGCTCACCCATTGTCTTGGTGCCAAAGAAGGACGGGACTTGGCGCATGTGTGTGGATTTATGTGTACTAAACAAAATAATGGTAAACAATCATTATCCACTCCCAATAATTGATGATTTGCTTGATCAGTTGACGTATGCAAAGTATTTCACTAAGTTAGACTTACGAAGTGGTTATCACCAAGTTAGAATAGCTGAAGAGGACATTTGGAAAACTACATTTAAAACTAAACAAGGATTGTTTGAGTGGCTTGTTATGCTTTTCGGTCTTACAAATGCTCCAACTACTTTCATGAGAGTTATGAATGATGTATTGAGACCATTTCTAGATGAATTTGTCATTTTTTACTTATATGATATTCTCATATTCAGAAAATCCAGAGACGAACGTATCATGCATGTGAACAAAGTACTTGATATCTTGAGAAAATAACAATTGTTTTTAAAGATGTCAAAGTGTGAATTTGGCAAGACTCCGTTAGTGTATTTGGGACACATTGTTGGAGGAGGTGAGCTAAAGATAGACCCCTCTAAGTTTGAGGTCATTCTGAATTGGCCCAAACCCAATACAGTTACAAAGTTAAGAACCTTTCTAGGGGCAACACAATATTGGAGGAAATATATTGCTAATTTTTCTTCCATTGCAGCTCCACTACATGCATTGACTAGTATCAAGAAAGTATTCCATTGGGGATATGTACAGCAGAAAGAATTTGATGCTTTAAAACAAAAGATTATTTCAACACCAGTATTGGCCCTTCTGGATCTTCGACAATCATTTGAGATTCAAACGGATGCTACTGATTATGCCATGGGAGCAGTTCTTATGTAGCATGGTAAACCCATTTCATTTCATTCTGAAATTTTTAATGGTGATACGACCAACTATCCCACTTATGACAAAGAACTTTACGCATTGGTACAAAGTGTTAAAAAGTGGAAACACTACTTGATCGGGAAGGAGACCATTATCCATACAGACTATCAACCATTGCAATACTTACAGTCATAGTCAAAGTTGTAGCAATCACGGAACTTCATATGGATGGGTTTTCTACAACAGTTTCATTTGGTTATCAAGTACAAAAAAGGAATCTACAATAAGGTAGCTGATATTCTTTCTATTCCTATTGTAAATTCATCTATTATACTCAAACACATTTCTGTTTTACATGAAAGTTACATTGAGAAATATGCATATGATAATGACTTTCAAGCTGCGCATGCAAGCTTGAGGCAAGGAAACCAAATTGAAGAGTTAGATTACCATGTACATAACAATTTGTTGTATCACTTGGGAAAGTTATGTACTCCACAGGGAGAAAGAAACAGTATCATAAGTGAGGCCCACACTTCATTGATTGTTGGACACTTTGGTGTAGGCAAGATAGTACTGAATCTCCAAAGGCACTGTTATTGGCCACGCATGTTTGATAATGTATCTCATTTCATTAGAGGATGTTATTTGTGTGCAACAAATAAGACTAGCAATAGGAAACTAGGATTGTGCATTCCACTTCTAGTACCTTCACGTCCATGGGAGAGTATCTCGATAGATTTTGTAGGAGGTCTTCCATTTTCAAGGAAATGTCATGATTACTTGTATGTAGTTATAGACAAGTTCAACAAGATGAGTATTCTAACACCATGTAAAAAGAAAATTACAGCTAAACGAACAACTCATCTTTTCTTTCAAAATATTTGGGTTCATTTTGGTCTTCCTACTTCTATTGTAAGTGATCGAGATTCTTGATTTGTTGGAAACTTTTGGTAAAATTTGTGGGACATGATGGACACTAAGTTGAAGAAGAGTATGCCTTTCATCTGCAAATAGATGGACAAACTGAGGTGGTCAACAGGATAGTCTTTCATCTCCTTAGAGGATATTGCAGCAAACATCCCAAGTTGTGGGGTGAATAGTTGCATTACATACAACATACATATAACAGGGAAAATCATTCTTCCACAAACACATCGCCATTTGAGGCATGTTTTGGGTACTTGCCAAAATCGCCATTGGAATTCATATTTGAGAAAGATGTCGCCATAGATGGTCATAGTGACATCGATAAGACAAGGAAGTTCAATGAGAAAATTCAGTTGATACATCACACAGTGCAAGAAAAATTTGAGAAAAGTCAAAGCAGCTACAAGGCAAGGCATGAAAAACACTGTGTCGATCATAAATTTCAAGTTGGAGATGAACTTTGGTTATATATTAGCAAAGAGAGACTTCAAGGGGAAGGTAAAAAGCTTAATCCAATCTGTTATCGTCCTTTAAAAATTCTGGAAAAGATTGGTAATAATGCATTTAAGCTAGATTTGCCTCCTTATATGTAAATATACTTTGTTGTTAATGTTGAGAATTTGAGATTATTTGAGCCTCCTTTGATTGATGATTAAGGAGAGCATGTTCAACTGCCATCAATAGATAATATATCACCAGAATATCTTGATGAACTTTAGCAAGATCTCATACTTGACAGAAGAACCAGAACTTCAAATAGAGGGAATATCGAATACCTTAGAGTGGGAATCAATGGACAATAACCTTATAAGGAAAAATGGTTGAAGATCAAGAAGGTGAGGGAGTTGTACCCTCACCTCTTGAACAATTGATAGTATCTTTTGGGGTCCAAAAGGCTTCAAATGGGGAGGAATGATCAGGTGCTCAATATTTATCTCAAAAATCAAAGTTCTCATAATCGCTCAAAACCTACACGATCGCATTCGTCTCGGTGATAAGATCTCAACACAACTTGTTTCACTCAAAAGCGAGTTTGTATGAGGAAGATATCATGTTCTGTCCGCTTTGCCAAACAAAGGAATTTTTAAAAAAAAAGTACAGTCACTGCATAGCCAATAGTCTGTACTATTGACTTGGTAGGTGACTAGGTAGGGTTAAAGATGGTCAATGTCTAGTGTGATTTCGCCAAGTGGTGTATTACAATTGGTCGACAGGTGTGGTGATGTGGCTTTTTTTTATTGGTCATAGGTGGACCAATGAGGAGGGGACAAGTGGCAAGCCCAGAGGCCGCTATGTGTCCCTCCCCAAAGGACAAGAAATATGGTGTGCAATGCAAAAATTTTGGGCAGATTGGCAAAGCTGAACCCGTGACCTCGCTCGAACAAGCTCAATAACATATCGTTACACCACCACTGTGGTTCTTATAATACAATGGTCACATATTATATTTAAATTGTTATGTCTTGGTGGTTGGGGGGAGGAGGGAGCCAGCGCTACGGGCCAATCCCATCCCATGTGAACACACCACAGAACAAGCGGCTAGTGCTACCATGACCGTCCACTTAACTCACAGCTTAACCGTCAGTATATCCCATGTGACCAATTACGAAGAACCGACGGCCAGCTAACTGCACCTTTTACCATAACCATCAATGGTTACCTCCCATGTGACCTCTACCGAAGATCCGACAATCAACTAAACCATAACGCAAACCATAACCGCGGCATTTCCTCTCATATGTGACTACTACCGCATTTAATGCTAACAACTAGCCATAACCGTGCAGTATGAGCCTTAAATGTGGATTAGTCCATAATTAACACATGCTTATCGTTAATTAACCATAGTTTAGTTTGGTGGACAAGTTAGTGGATCTAACAAATCTGAGGATTCCTCCAATTTTAGCGGGACTAATTGGAGTTCCTCTAGTTTTAGTAGAGTTTTACTAGGAGAAACAGTTTTTGCCATAACTTTTGCAAAATTCTACCAAATTAAGATCAGGAAAAGGTGTTCCTAGATGTTTTTTATGTTCTAAGCATATTGAAGTAGGTTTCAGGAGTAATATAGCATTGTAAACAACACTTTTTTCCATTTTGAGTTGATACAGAGGCCCAAGCCATGGAAGCTGGACCAAGAAGATGTAGCCTAGGAGGGGTGAACTCCTTCAACACAACACAGTGTTAAGTGTTCAATTTAATGGTTTGTTGTACATTTGATTATTGTTGTTCAATGCTTAATTTCATGATATTTTTCTCATGAATTTGACATAAAAATTGACATAATTTTATGTGTTCATTCACAAACACCATAAGGGAAACCTATGCACATGAAGCAAATGATAAGTAGTTTTTTTTAATTCTTAAGTTGAAATTAGCACAAAAAAACTAATGTTCAACAATAGATCAGCGTGTGTCATCGCCAAGCTAATTATTAAGAGGCAAGGCTTGCATACTCCTCTGCCTACTCCTAGCCAGCCTTGGGAATCCATCTCCATGGACTATATGTCTAGTCTTCCTTCTACCAAGCATGGAAATGACTATGTATTTGGTCGTTGACATATTTTCTAAGATGGAAATATTAGTTTCCTACAAGAAGAGTATCACATTTGAGGCCACTGCCAGACTCTTCTTTGAACGAGTGTGGATACATTTTGGGATCCCACATACCATTATATAAGATTGGGATAGCAAGTTCCTAAGGTCTTTTTTGTCGAGCCTTTGGTCACTGTTAAACACTGGTTCACCAAGTCAACTATATTCCACCCGCAGAATGATGGCCAAACAAAGGTCGTCAACAAGATGATTGTGCACATACTATCCATGTGAAACTATAAGAATCTGCGGACATGGGATGAGAGTCCTCCCTATGTGAAACACAATTATAATAGAGATATTCATAGATTGACTAGCCACAACCCCTTTGAAGTGGGCATAGGATTTCAACCATTATATCCCCTTGATTTTTCACTACCTTTTGCAACTAAATAGGAAGAATTTTCCCATGTTCAGTCCGAAGTTGATAAATCCATCGGGTTTATTGAGTGCATTCAGCACATTCATCAATAGGTTCACGACTGATCCAGGTCCGGGTGTGAAGAAGGACCCTTCCAATACCTTTTACTTTCGTGATGTGTTAAATTGCAATTTTAAAATAACATTAATGAATACATGTGCATGTTGTAAAGAAGAGGAAAATATCAATCATCAACATATGAAAACATAAGCATTGATAACGGAGTTCGTTCAGGAGGGACTACGTCTCCAGGCCCCGCTGTTAAGATGGTGTAGGCTGCTGCATTAAGTGTTGTCAATAATGATGATGTACACAAGAGATGATGTCGCGGTCATACAAGGAAAAATTCCCTCACGCAGGAGTGTCTCTAAGAGATATTCCACTACAGGAATTCTCAATCAAAAGACTCCTATCAGTATGACACGAAAACATGCATGGTGAGCATCCCGCCAACATGGCACAAAAGGGATCTCAATGCAAAACACATGCATGATGACAACAAGAGTATCCCAACAACATACAACAAGGGATCTCAAAACATAACATGAAAAGTTATGACAGAAAGTACATCACGTAGAAGATTCTGCATCAAATCAAGCAAGGAATCATGACAACATGTAATAAACAAGATCTTGCATCAACATCAATCAAGGATCTGTGCAACATAATGCAGAAAGAAGAAGTACATGAACACATCATATACCTCACAACCAAGGGCCATCTAAAGAAGTGGATGTCACACTACTGAAGCTGCTCAGACCATCGCTCTCAAGGCATCAATCTCATGAAAATGGTTGCTCGCACAAGATTGTGGACATCTGCATTGGCACTTAGAAAAGTGACTAGAAGAAGAAATGAGAGAATAAGAAATATGAAGACACCATCAGATTTGTGGCATCGAGTAGTGCTGAATTGACTTTCCAAAATTTGAATTCTGAGAAGTTGAGAATTCTAGGCTCAAGGAGTCTTTTAGATTCCCCCGGGATTCCTCAAAGATTTTGTTCCATGGATGGACTATAAATCTGCAACTCAGGTGGTGAATCTGGTCACTCCATTGCAATCCCTGCAAAAAACCATGAAAAACAAGTATAAAATTGACTATATTCTGAAATGTCAAAATTTTACCTCCTTGAGAAAATTTCAGGGCTCATGGTTTTGCTCCCTGTTTTTGCTGAAATCATGGTTCCACATGCATTCTGAAAATGACCGAAAAATGCAGAACTTCGATGAAGAAACAGACAACACCGTTGCACTCATGGCAACGAGAGGACAAAGTGAAAATTTTGCCCTCCTATAAAATTCATGGTTCCTGCATTAAAATATTAATTAATCTGTCTTATGCCTCGAAATCCATGCCTGTAGTCTCTCTCCTCCTCGAACTCCGTGTAGAAGTAAAAACTTTGAGTTTAAATAAAGACTTATCCGCAGATTAACCAATGGAAAGTGGTTGGCGCATTAGTAAAAGAGGCAAACGGTTGAGGAGAGGTCGGGGGATCAAATCCTGCCCCTCTCATTTTAGCTATATTATAACCAAAATATGTTTGAAATGGGGGTTGGGTCCGCATTGGGTGGCCCGCCCCTTAAACGTCGCATTAACACTATTGGCGCTTTTCCAAAATCGGGGATCGGCTTTATTTTTGGCGCATGTATCAGCGCGATGACTGGTGGTTGTGTCGATATAATATCAACGATAAAACCGGTGATCGACACTATAAATCAACGATTGGCATTGTATCGGTGATGGATTAATCATTGATCAGCGCGATAACATATGCTTCGGCATATATATAAGGGTCGGGACAATAGGGTGTGGGTCGGGTCCACCGCTGGTGGCCTGCCCGCTCCGATATACAACAGTTTTGTTATATAAATATATATATATATAATATATAATATATATAATTGTGTTGGTGTGTGTGTGTGTGTGTGTGTGTGTGTGTGATGAATGGTTGTTAAAGGGTTCGACGGGAGTATTATGGCTGTCGACCCGACAACATATATTATCGTTGTGATTGCGATAAGGCTGGCGGGGGTTATGGCTGTCGGCCTTAATATATATGCGATGGTTTTAAAAGGGGCGATTAGGCCGGTGGGGAGTTGTGACCCATCGGCCTTATAACAATAAAAATATATATTTTGGATTTTTATATAGTTATTTAATAACTATATATTAAAATGAATTTTGTCTCTTATGCAGGTTTAGGAGACCAATGAAAGAATGCCAAGATTTAATGGCTGGTGGGTAGCCATGTGGGTCCCACCTGCTTACTGGGATGTCATATGGCACACTGTGGGTCCCACTTCTCCCTTTTCATGTCAAAGTTTGAAGAGCTCTATCTTTCACATACGAGCTCGGTTTGACGAACCGTTTACACCACTACGGTCATGACGACGAGATACTTAACATGAACCTGTTTTGAGCATAATCCAAACACTTTGATTTTTGAGCCCTCTTTGTCCTGTGTGTCTTTTTGGAGCCACCTAGATCAATCCTCCCCACTAAGGAGCTTTTGATCCTCTAAAAGCATGAAAAATAATCTGCATCTCTCTCTGTACCCTGCCCACATCACAAGCATCCTGAAAATGTCTCGCTTCCATCTCCTTCACCTTTGTTCTTCGGAGCCTTAAGCGACAAGCCAACACCTGCTACTTTTGCAACTTGTAGTACATGGTTTTGCAAATTACATGCTTGAATGACATGACCAACTAAAGACCCAAACGTCCCATACTTGCACACGTACTCAGTGGTCAAGTTTACAACAAGATGGACATAATACCCCAGCTATGACAGCAAGGCCAACATATCAGTGTTGCTTCAAAAAGTGATGGAAAACACCTCATCACTGCAACATATGATTTAAAATCATAAGGCCAAACATTATTGTTTTGACAAGTGATGGAAACATAACATCACTTTCAGAGTATAAAATACGACTCAAAACATGACCAAACATCATTGTTTTTTACCAAGTGATGGAAAACATATCATCAGTTTTACACTTTAAAATGCAACAAATGATTTACAAAAGAATGAACATGAAATGACAACATGTCTAGAAACCATTTTTCATTGATCAATGTGAATGGGTCACCTCCTTGAGGTGGTTTTGCTTGTCGAACAAATGCTTTTCCTAGTTCTGCACCGATGCTTTGTCTTTAAGGCGTTGCTTTGGATGGAGCCTCCAACAAGTGGCTCTTTAATGGCCATTTATATCGCAATGATTGCAGTAGTTTTTCTTCCTCCATATCTGCTTAACCTGTTTCTTTTCATTTTTTTTAGAGGGTTTTTCACGCCTTATGAGTGTTGCCATTATTTTCCAACACTTAGAAAAGGTATGGTTAGGTAAACCAAAAAAGGTACATGTTTTTTGATGCCTTGATCTTCGTTCATTATTAACAACATGATCATAATCAAAATGAACATACGAAGATAAAAAGTGTTTATACCTTCCTTTGTTGTCTTTGATGTCAATATGGCGATGAGAGCTTGCCTTAGCTCTCTCCCTGCAATGGGCACGGCCATGGGATGATGGGGATGATTTCCCATCATTCCCTTTCCTCGACGATGTCTAGGATGAATCTGACACCTTTGAGAACTCTCCTTTAGTGTATATCGAGCCTGCAAATCGATGTTCGTGCAAAACCTCCAACAATTGATTCATGCCTTGGTTATTAGCACCAAGTTCTTTCTCCTCGTGCCTCGTCTTTGTAAGGAGCCTCATGTTTGTCCCTGTAATTGGGATCTCCAAATCTCCAATAGAAAGCATACTATGTGAGGGTGAAATCGAAAGGAAATCAACATATTTTACCTTCTCTTTCAATTTGGAAAGATCTGATGATGGCTTCTCATCACTCGTTGTTGGGGGTTCGCTAACTATCTCAGCGCATTCCCCAATTTCTTTCCTGACATACTCAAGTCCTGCCTGATGGGGTAATTCCTCCACTTTTATGGGATTGACAATGCCTTCGCCATTAACACCCAAGCCTTTTCCTTCATACCCCATTATCTTCAACATTTTAGAGCCAATTCCTGTGGTGTGATTTTCAAAAATAGTGAAATAATCATCAGGAAACATACATGAAGATGGAGAACTACTTTTTACCTCACATGGGTCTCGCTGCAACTTTTCCAAGGCCTCATTCTTTGCTTGCAGTTGTAGTAGCAAACTTTTTTTCTCCTCTTTCTCTTCATGTAGGCTCATCTTCAATTCATCATTCTCTGTTTGAATATTATGTTTGCTTTGCATCAGTTCTTCCATGGCCTCTTCTGTGGCTTTCAACTAAAAATGTAATCGCTCCTTTTCGTCTGTCTCTTTTTGTAGAGTTTCATACACGATTTCCACTCTCTTGGAAATGTTGACCATGGTCTCATACATCTCTTTTTCATTCTCTATCGCTGCACGTTCCATTGTTCACGTTGCAATTCACATCAACGCAAAGACCACTCTAATACCACTTGATCTAGGTCCGGGTGTGAAGAACGACCCTTCCAAGACCTTTTACTTTCGTGATGTGTTAAATTGAAATTTTAAGAGAACATTAATGAATACATGTGCATGTTGTAAATAATAGGAACATATCAATCATCAACACATGAAAACATAAGCGTTGATAACGGAGTCCGTCTAGGAGGGACTATGTCTCTGGGCCCCGGTGTCAAGATGGTGTAGGCCGTTGCATTAAGTGTTGTCAATAATGATGATGTACACAAGAGATGATGTCGCAGTCATACAAGGAAAAATTCCCTCACGCAGGAGTGGCTCTAAGAGATATTCCACTACAGGAATTCTCAATCAAAAGACTCCTATCAGTATTACACAAAAACATGCATCGTGAGCATCCCACCAAAATGGCATAAAAGGGATCTCAATGCAAAACACATGCATGATGACAACAAGAGTATCCCAACAACATAAAACAAAGGATCTCAAAACATAACATGAAAATTTATGACAGAAAGTACATCACATAGAAGATTCCGCATCAAATCAAGCAAGGAATCATGACAACATGTAATAAACAAGATCTTGCATCAACATCAATCAAGGATATGTGCAACATAATGCAGAAATAAGAAGTACATGAACACATCATATACCTCACAACCAAGGGCCATCTGAAGAAGTGGATGTCACACTTTTGAAGCTGCTCAAACCATCGCTCTCAAGGCATCGATCTCATGAAAATAGCTGCTCGCACAAGAATGTGGACATCTGCATTGGCACTTAGAAAAGTGAATATATGAAGAAATGAGAGAATAAGAAATCTGAAGACACCATCAAATTTGTGGTATCAAGTAGTGCTGAATTAACTGTCCAAAATCCGAATTCTGAGAAGTTGAGAATTCTGGGCTCAAGGAATATTTTAGATTCCTCCGGGATTCCTCAAAGATTTTGTTCCATTGGTGGATTGTAAATCTGCAACTCAGATGGCAAATCTGATTGCTCCATTGTGATCCATGTGGAAAACCATGAAAAACAAGTATAAACTTGACTATATTCTGAAATGTCAAAATTTTACCTCCTTGGGAAAATTTCATGGCTCATGGTTCCGCTCCCTACTTTTTTTGAAATCATGGTTCCATGTGCATTCTGAAAATGAAAAAAACATGCAGAACTCTAATGAACAAACAAACAACACCATTGTGCTCGTGGTGATGAGAGGTGTAGGATCCATATAGTATTTGTCAAAATCTGACAAAGTGAAAATTTTGCCCTCCTATAAAATTCATGGTTCCTGCATTAAAATATTAATTAATTTGTCTTTTGCCTCGAAATTCGTGCCTGCATTCTCTCTCCTCCTCAAACTCTGTGCAGAAGTAAAAAATCTGAGTTTAAATAAAAACTTATCGGTGGATTAACCAATGGAAAGTGGTTGCCGCATTGGTAAAAGAGGAAAACGGTTGAGGAGAGGTTGGGGGATCAAATACTGGCCCTCTCATTTTAGTTATATTATAACCAAAATATGTTTGAAATGGGGGTTGGGTCCACATTGGGCGGCCCGCCCCTTAAATCTCACATTAACACTGTCGGCGCTTTTCCAAAATCAGTGATCGACATTATTGTTGGCGCATGTATTGGTGCAATGATTGGTGGTTGCGCCAATATAATATCGGTGATAAAATTGGCGATCGGCACCATAAATCGGCGATCGGCGCTGTATCGCTGGCAGATTAATCGACGATCAACGCGATAACATATGTGTCGGCATATATATAAGGGTCAGGGCGATAGGGTGTGGGTCGGGTTCACCGCCAGTGGCCGCCCACCCCGATATACAACAGTTTTGTTATATATATTATATAATAATATATATATATATATATATATATAATATATATATATATATATATATGCGATGGATGGTTGTTATTAAAGGTCCAGCGAAAGTTATAGCCACCGACCCGACAACATAAATTGTGGTTGCGATTACAATAAGGTCGGTGGGGAGTTGTGCCCCATCGGCCTTATAACAAAAAATATATATATATTTTGGATTTTTATATAGTTATTTAATAACTATATATTAAAATGAATTTTGTCTCTTATGCAGGTTTAGGAGACCAATGAAAGAACGCCAAGTATTAATGGATGATGGGCTGCCATGTGGGTCCCACCTGCTTACTGGGATGCCATGTGGCACACTGTGGGCCCCACTTTTCCCCTGTCATGTCAAAATTTGAAGAGCCCTATCTTTCACATACGAGCTCGGTGTGACAAACCGTTCACACCATCGCGATAACGATGATGAAATACTTAACATGAACATGTTTCGAGCATAATCCAAACACTTTGATTTTTTAGCCCTCTTTGTCCTGTGTGTCTTTCTAGAGCCACCTAGATCAACGACTTCCTAGATAAATCCAATGCCAAATACAAAAAACAACATGATAAGCACCAGGTGCCTCATAAGTTTCAGGTGTGCAACAAAGTTTGGCTACATATGTAGAAATAGCGCCTCGGTTGAGCCCATCATAAACTCAGACCACTCTAATATGTGTCTTACACCATCACCAAGGTTGTGTGAGATAATGATTTTGAGATCAACATTCCCCCATTCCTTGTCTTGCACCTAATGTTCAATGTGGACCACCTTGGGCCTTACTTTCCACCACTATTGTAAACATCAGACGTTGCAGAACAACTCACACAAATAGAGCTAAGCCTAAATTGCATGGAACATGCCACAACTAATCAGATCATGGACACATAAATCAAGAACACTTTCTCAAAAAATATCCAACTATATTGGGTTGTCAAATCTGGCCAACTCTTGCAACAAGGCAAGTGGCTCCCCAAGGACCAAGTTCAGCAGAAGTTTCCCCATCACATGGAGGCACTCAATGCAATGGGGACCATTGCTTCCTGGGGGGAGGACTTATCCAAGTGGATATTTGTTTCCACCCACCTATTCCACTTGGACCCCCACCATTGTTTCTTTCATTTTCCTTAATTATAGCATAGTTTACTTTTTTTTGCAATTTTTCAAGTCCTCAACTTCTAAAGCCATTTTGAGGCCCTAAACGATGTTTTTTTGAAAAATGGGTAATCAAATCTCCTACAATAGGTGTTTTTAGTCGTATTTTTTATTCCCTGAATAGATATTTCTAACAAGGTATCATACGCATGAAATGGAGATTGTATGCCAAAGTTACGACCCCGAGAAGTTGGTGTACCAATTTACCCTAACAGGGCCCATATACTTTTGGCGCTTCATCTCCTAGGGTTAGGTTTTTGGATGTTTAGTGTTTTCCATTGTTTCTCAATAATAAATAAGCCTTCGAGCCTAATTATAACATAGTTCAGAAGGCATGTAGCTACCACATCTCTTCTTAGAGATGAGCTACCATCGTCTAAGACAGTTTATTTCCTTTCTGCATGTAAACAATTTTAAATTTTTATTTTTGTTGTATCTTTGTTTTTTTGTTTATATCTATATTTCATTTTGTTCCTGCATAAATCTAGATCAATGGTATTAGAGCAGTCTGCTCTTTCTCTATTTTTTTATGCATGTCCCCAACAGGTTTGGGGTATAAGGAGTTAGGGCTTGAACTAGTTGAACATTTGCAAGACCAACCTCTTCATCTCCGATGGCCTCCCATGGCGAAAGAAAAGGAAGATGAGGGAGCAAGATATCTTTTCAAAATAGTACTCGAAGAAGCCCTCAGGTGACAAACAAATGATATGATTGACAACTTTGCCTAGATCCTTCGACAGATGTCCAAAGACGATGCATATTCATCCAGCAACCACCTTGGAGGCACTACTCCGCTTAAGGTACATGTCAATTTTGACATTCCCATATTTCAAGGCTATATAGATGCATATGTCATAGATAAATGGTTAAATATGTTGGAAGGATTTGTTTTGGTTCATGATTTTTCCAATAGGTAAAATATTAGTTTTTCACTCCTCAAAGTCACCCCCCACATCAAGGACTGGTGGGAAACCTACTATGAGAAAAGGGACGAGAGGGAACCCTCATTGTTTTCGGGTGCACCCACTTGGAATTATTTTTTAGACTCCATCAAGGAGAAGTATTACCCTCTTGGGAGCTATGAAGATAAGTACATAAAGTGGACCACACTGCAGCATGGAAGGGACCAAGATGTGTCAGAGTTCACAAATATTTTTCTTACCCTTCGTATGAAGTTGGGTATCAAGGATTCTGAGCGGCATCTGGTACTCAAGTACCACGAATTTCTATAAAAATACATACAAGAACAGATGGATTGACATCTCCTCACTTGGCATCACATATCGATACATTGTTAAGATCGAGCATAAGTTTAAACACACAAAGGGAGAATTTGGATTTGCAAATTTGAAGCAAGGGAAAGGTGTCCCAAACCACAGAACAAAGGAAAAATCCAAGGTGGGGTGACCCAAGACAACTTGTTGAACCCACAAGCAAAGAGAAACACCACAAAGACAAGGAAGGACATAAGAAAGTGGTGTGAGTTCCATAAGAGCCCCACTCACAACATAAGTGAGTGTCGAGCCAAGCAGTCACTGGTTGCTGAGATGAAGGCTTCAGAGTCAGATGCATGTTCTAACTCTGAGTCAGAACCCAACAAGTGTAATGACAAAGGGAATAAGATTATTGATGTAGAGCCTAGCACCACCATTGCCACCACCAAGTTCCAGAAGATTGAGCCTGAAGATCCAGAGGAGGGGGAGCATCTCTTCCACTCACATATTTGGGTGAAGGTTTCACTACTATAGTTCATTGTCGACATCGGGAGCCAAAAGAACCTCATTTCAGAAGAGGTCGTGGAGTGTTTGGGCCTACCAAACTCACCACACCCGTAGTCATACACCATTGGGTGGCTTCACCAAGGACAAGATCTCCCCATCAACCAGCAATGTCGCATTCCTTATAACATCAGGCCCTTCATGGATGAGGTATTGTGTGATGTTTCTCCTATTGAATTTTGTGATATATTATTAGGTCAACCATACTTGTGGAAGCATCATGGAGTGTATGAGTTGAGGTGTCACTCTATTATTATTACTTTGGGTAGTAAGTTATACATAATACTGAAGGTTACCCCACCTACCCCCATCTCTTTGATATCTATTAAGAAATGCAGTAAGATCATTTCTTAAACCAAGAAATTTATTTCTTTTTTATTTTTTCTCAAAATAACGTGAAGATCGTGGTCATATCCATTGCTCTCACAAATGGTCCCACTGCACAGCAAAAGAAGGTGGATAAGGTCATGGAAGAATACATGGACATATTCTCCTCACCCACAAAGGTACCTTTGTACTATCAGGTCAATTATCTGATTGATCTGACTACTGGAGAACCTCTACCCAATGGATCGATATACTATTGCTCTATTATGGAAAATGAAGAAATAAAGTGGAAAATTTAGGATTCGTTACAAAAGGGGAACATCCGACCAAGTTCCTCACTCTCTTGGTGCCTGATTGTACTTATACAAAAGAAGGATGGGACCTGGAGACTCTTCATTGATTATCGGGCACTAAATAAAATCATTGTTAGGAACAAGTATCCAATCCCATGAATTGATGATCTTCTTAACCAGCTCAAAGGGGCCAAGTAATTCAGCGAGATCAATTTAAAGTCTTGTTATCACCAGGTTCCAATAAAACCCACAAATGTATGGAAGACCACCTTCAAATCCAAGGACAGCATTTTTGAGTGGTTGGTCATGCCTTTCGGATTGAAAAATGCCCATGCAACTTTTATGAGGTTGAGGCATGAAATCTTGTGACCCTTTACCAATTCGTCCATGGTTATATATCTAGACAACATCCTCATCCTCAACAAGAGTTGGGAAGAGCAATTGCAACACATTCAAGAAGCCCTTCAAACCCTATGACGACACAAACTATGTTCCAACTTGGAGAAAAGCACCTTTGGCATGGATTAGGTCTAATATCTAGGTTACATCATTGATGATCAAGGTGTTCATGTGGATCTAGTAAGAACCTAGTCATTCGGGATTGGCCAGTCCCGACCACTCTAACAAAGCTTCGCAACTTTGTGGGCCTTGTCAATTTTTATCGAAGATTCATTTTGGGATTCTCTCATATCACTTGGCCTTTGAGTCAAGCTACTAAGGGCAGAGTGAAAGGAAAGTTTTTCTATTCTGAGTATCAATAGAAGGTGCTTGTTGAGTTGAAGCACCACCTTTGCTCTACACCAGTTTTCACATTATGATACCTGAATCAACCATTTGAAATTAAGATAGACACCTCTGACTATGTTATTGGTGCAGTTCTCACACACCAAGGGTATCTGATTGGCTATCACAGTGAGGAACTTTCCGACACAATTCAAAAATACCCCACCTATGATAAGGAGATTTATTCCATCATGGAGGCTTTTCGGCAATGGAAGCATTACATTATGGGGAAGGATACGGTCATCCACACACATAACTGACCCCTACAGTTTATATATACCCAAGGGAAGTTGCAGAATGATCGCCATCAAAAGTGGTCCACATATCTTCAATAATTCCATTTGAATACCAAATACAAGAAGGGTAGCACCAATCATGTTGAAACTTTCCTTAGTCAACCACATGTTGTAGCACTTACCACTGTTGTTAACTCGTATGGCCACAACTATATAAAAATGATCCAGAGTTTGCCATCACATACCAGATGTTATTGGATGGAAAGCAAGTTCCATACTTCCACCTCTATGATGCATTATTATGTTACCCGGGCCACCTTTGTGTTCCCTCAAGCGAGCATTCCAAAATGATTTGGGAGGCGCACTACAGTCAGGTTGCAGGACACTTTAGTGTGGAGAAAATTGTGGCCATACTACAGAAGTATTTTTACTAGCCAAATCTCCAACATGATGTTGGAAAATACATCAGATCCTGCATTGCCTGTGCCATCACCAAGCCAAATATTAAGAAGTAAGGCTTGTATACTCCTCTACCTACTCCTGGCCATCCCTGGGAATCCATCTCCATGGACTATATGTCTAGAATTCCTTCTACCAAGCATGGCAATGACTGTGTATTTGTGGTCGTCGATTTTTTTCTAAAATATCCATATTAATTGCCTGCAAGAAGAGTATCACAATTGAGGCCACTGCCAGACTCTTCTTTGAACGAATGTGGGTACAATTTGGGATCCCACAAACCATTATATCAGATCAGGATAGTAGGTTCCTAAACATGTTTTGGTCGAGCCTTTGGTCATTGTTCAACACCAATCTAATCAAGTTGACTGCATTCCACCCACAGACTGATGGCCAGACAGAGATCGTCAACAAGATGATTGTGCACATACCATGCACGTACAACTCTAAGAATCCATGGACATGGGATGAGATTCTTCCCTATATGCAACAAAACTATAATATAACTCTCCAGAGCTCAACTAGCCACAACCTCTTTGAAGTGGGTCTAGGAATTCAACCATTATGTCCCCTAAATGTTACACTGCCTTTTGCAACTACACAGGAATAATCTTCCCATGTTCACTCTGAAGCTTATAAATTCACCAGGCTTATTTTGAGCGCATTCAACACATCTACTAGTAGGTCCACGACATCCTGGAGAGAGCCAATTCCAAATACAAACAACGACATGATCATCATTGATTTCCTCATAAGTTTCAGATGGGGGAAAAAGTTTGGTTAATTCTGCAGAAAGAGTTCCTCGCTGGAGCCCATCATAAAATCAGACCACTTCAATATGGGCCTTACACTGTCACCAAGGCTATAGGATACAATTATTTTTAGCTCAACATTCCCCCATTCCTTGGCCTACACCTAGTCTTCAAAGTGGACCGCCTTCGGCCTTACTTTCAACCATTACCAGACACATCAGACATTGCAGAACAACTCAAACCAACAAGATAAACCCAGATTACATGGAACATACCATGGATGATCGAATCATGGACACATATATCAAGCACACTCACTAGCAGAAGATCCAACTGTATAAGGTTGTCAAAGCTAGCCAACTCTTGCACCAAGGCAAGAGGCTCACCACGGACCAAATTAAATAGAAGTTTCCCCATCTCATGCAGACACTCAACACAATGGGGACAACTGCTTCCTAGGGGGGACGACAGGTTCAAGTGGATATTCGTGGTAATCCACCTATTCCACTTGGACCCCCACCATTGTTTCTTTCAATTTCTTTAATTGTAGCACAATTACTATTTTTGGCAGTTTTTTGGGTCCTAAACTTCCGGAGCCGTTTTGAGGCTCTAAATGATGTTTTTTTGAAAAATGGGAAAATATTAGCTTGCAACAGGGGTTTTTAGTTGAAAGGTGTAGTCCTTAGATAGATTTTTCTAATGAGTATCATACGGGTCAAATGGAAATTGTATGTCAAAGTTATGACCCTTGGAATTTGGTGTACCAATTTACCCCAACAGGGCCCACATAATTTTGGCGCTTCATCTCCCAAGGTTAGGCTTTCGAATGTTTAGGGTTTTACATTGTGTCTTGATAATAAATAGCAATTCGATCCTCATTGTAACATAGTTCAGAAGGCATGTAGCCACCACATCTCTTCTCAAAGATGAGCTACCATCGCCTAAGCTAGTTTATTTCCTTTCTGCATGTAAACAATTTTCAGTGCTTTGTTATTAATGAATTAAAGTTGTGTTCTCAATGTATCTCTATGTTCTTGTTTATAACTGTATTACATTTTGTTCCTGCATAAATCTAGATCATAATTCCTTCCAATAATTTCATCATTAGATTATCTTGCAACACACTCATTATTAAGAAATTACACAGTAGCACAATAATGCCAGTAAGAACAAGAAGAGACACAAAATTTCCCTAGGGAACCCCCAACCTAGGGGAAAAACCAAACAACATTTTCTTAGAGAAATTTGTCCATTCTGTTAGCGTTTGAGATTTCACCTAGGCTGAGATAGACAAACCTCAAAGCTACATCAAACCATTTCACCTCGTAGCTAGCCCTACGAGGTATGAGAAGGCTCTCTCGGGTCAAACTCGGTGGATTTTTCAATAGGATGAGTTGGCCAATTAGAAACGCTGATTTTAAGCTAGTAAACTGATAAGGAGGGTTGATTTAAATTTTTTGGGGTTTTTGGTGGCAATTGGAGGGAGTGCAATTCAGGGTGCGGGGATTGAGCTCAATTTTTGCAAGTGGGTCTTTGGGGCAAGGTAGGAGTTTATGCTGATGCCTTTAGCTGAAGAGATGATCAAGGAAGAAAGAAGAGAGGCTAAAGAGGGCGAACAATGAATTCGAATCCTCTCTAGACAGTGGAAAACATAAATTTTAAACAAAATTGAAAGCTGAGCATGGCATGCATGAATTCAAACTTTATCACTTCTTTTGTTTAAATAGCAACAAGAGATTAAGAAATGGAACACATAAACACACTTACAATGACAAGTAGGAAACACACCATCAACATAATAATCCACAAGAATCCACAATGAAGTCTGCAAAACCCTAGCCTTCCTTTTCCTCAAATTGTAGAAATATAAGTCAAAAATACAATAGAGCTTCTCCCTCTAGAGTCCAACCATGAAAATGAGAAAGAGAAGGCATAATATAGAAGGTCTAACTTCTTTCCCCACCTCTAGGGGTCGAGCTCAGCTTTCTAGGAGCTGTTGCAACTAATTCTAAATCAATCACTAAATAATAGGCCAGCTCAACAACTTGCCTCTAAAACTTAGGAAACCTACCCATGCATTAAATATTTACTATTTACATCAAAGAAGCTTCTAGAAGTGGTAAAGAAGAGTAAAAGTATCTAATGTCATGAAATTTACACAAGAATCCATCATTTACATGCCCAAATAGTCAACCAAAGTGAAAACAGTGCTTTGTTGGCCGAACTGGTCAAAAACTGGCAAATTTTGCTTGACTGGTCGCACCTCTGGCTTGACTAGTTGCACCTTTTTGCTGCTCTGTTTGAGGGCCTTCCCGGAGTCCAAATCAGGTGCAGGATAGCTCATTGGAAAGGTCTGGAAGTCTAATTTCTAACCCAACTAGAATTTCTGAATTTTGAGTTGATTTGACCCCTCAAAAATCAAATCTCCCAAGACTACTTTCTGCAACTCAAAAAAGGGGCAGAAAGTCAAAATTTGCATGTATTTTGAGCTTTTGGAGCCCAAATCTTCACAAAATTTGAAACCCTTTCATAGGCAAGTGTAATTTTGCATGAAAAATCCAACCATGTAGAGTTTTCCCCGTTCCGAGCTATATCGACGACTGGTCTCGTACGGGGTGAGACCACTCGAGTGGCCAAAACCTCTAAAATTCCCAAAAATGCCAAAAATGCCTCAAAATTCTCAAAATCTCTTGGGTTTGCTGTTGGGAGGAAGATAATGAGTACCATGGTGAGTGAGAGAGGCCTCGGCCAAGATACTGAGCGGGTTGGTCTTCTTCCTTCCTTTGGGAGCCTTGGTCAACCTCCTTTGAAGAATTTTCATCTTCGCCTTGCAAACATGCTTTCTTGCCCAATAATGATTTTTCATGTTTCTTAACAACTTGTTGTTCCGATTGGCCTTAGCCAACAGCCCCTCTAAGTGTGTGTTCACTCGGATAAGCATGGATTCTCTCTCCTTGGGCAGCAAGTCACCGGGCCTCCTACGGTTGATGACTCGATCACTTCGAATTCGCCATAGCTCATCCAATTCTTTCTCATCCTCCAGTTGTTTGTTTCGCTGCTCCAAATATTTGATTACCCATTTTTCCATCAATAATTGTGTCTGCAGCAAATGGATCTCGGCGCTTTGCTCTTGGATAATATCCTTGAGCTCTGTGCTAGGAGAATGAGCGTCGAGATCAATAACCGGAGCACCAGACACTCTCTCCTCAATCATGGGCTGCTTGCCCCTCTCTGCTACCTGTGCTGCTTTCGGCAACGAGGCCCCTTCCACTTGATGTGGAGATAACACCCGCTGCTCTGATGATGACGACGAGACCCCTTCCACCTGCTGTGGAGAAAATACTCGTCGAGCTGCTGCAAACAAGGTCCTATGACCTCTCCGATATGTACACTGTAGTGGG
>APFE030860167.1:278427-292881 GCA_000404065.3 Pinus taeda | reverse complement strand
TTTTCTCAATCTCTTTTCTAAGTCCCACTATTTCACATTCTAACTTTTCATGATGTTTTTCACTTTCAGCCAATTGGAATTGCAGAGTATCAATAATCATAATTTTCTCTTCTAAACAAATTTTGAGTTTAGAAATCTCTTCATAAAGACCTTCTTCATCTATAGCATCCATGAAATCATCATCTTCAAAAGCCATTAAAAGTCTATAATTATTACCTCGTTCATCTTCGTCACTATTTGAGAGTCCATCATTGTCTTCATGACTATAGTAGCTTTTCTTACTTACATTTTGTTTCTTGTTCTTTCTAACAAGTTCCTTACCTTTGTCAAGCTTGTCTTTCTGAGGACACTTGGCAGCATAGTGACCAACTCTTCCACAAGCAAAGCATTTGAAGGGTAACTTACCTCTAAATCTTCCAGCACCTCGTTGAAGGTTCTTGACAAAATTTGATTCTTCCTCTTCTTCTGACATATGTCCTGACTCATAGTAATCTCCTTTGCCTGAAGCCCTGAATGCAGCTTCTTTCCTATCTGAAGGTCCTCCTTTCCTCATTTCGTAAGTGGTTAGCATTCTGTGTAGCTGTGACATGGTAATTTTCTGTAGATTCTCCTTTTCTTCTATTGCATAAACTTTTGATTCAAACTTAGGAGACAAAGATCTTAGAACCTTTTCAACGACAACCGCATCTTTTATTTCTTCACCCAAGTTTTTCATACAATTAACAATCTCATCTATTCGTAGGAAATAGTTAGCCACACTTTCATCATTGTACATTCTGAGATTTTCATATTGAATTCTGAGGGTTTGAATTTTTGCTCGTTTTACCTGTTCATCTCCTTCATAGCTCAGGACGATCTTGTCCCATATTTCTTTTGCGGTTTTATACTACATAACCTTGACGAATTCTAATTGAGATAGACATCCTAATAGAGTATTGACAACCTTTGCATTTGTTTCAAATTGCTTCTTCTCAACCGGATTGTGGGAGTTGCTGATGGAAAAGTGTACCCTATATCTATGATATCCCAAACTTTTGTACCAAGAGATTGAAGATAGGCAGTGATTCTTACCTTCCAATAGACGAAATTGGTTCCATCAAAAATTGGTGGCCTGATCGATGCTTCTCTCTCGTAGTTGCTCATGATGATAGATCTTCCTTCAAGCGATCAAGCTTCATCTGAAGGACCTACTCTGATACTAATTGTTGGAAATAATACTGAGAGGGGGGGTGAATCAGTATTATCAAACTCTTATCAATTTATACAATATTTTTCAGATTTTGACAATTTGGAAACTTGCATTATACCTTTCCAATTATATTTAATTTATTCTTCAGATGTTTGGTTTTATCTGTATGTTAGAACCATTAGAATAATTAGCAGGAACACAAATAGACAGTCACACCAAGGAACACAAGATGTAAGGTGGAAACCCAATGTGGGTGAAAACCACCTGCTACAATATGTCTCTATCTTCTTTCAATTAGAAACTTCTTCTTACAATGATTTTGTACTGGTGCAGTCTTTTACCAGTACACAGGCCACAACCTGCAGAGAGCTACAACCCTCTCTCGTTTTCCATCTTCTTCTGAAAGGGAGCTACAACCCCCTTAGCTCTTGTATTAGCTGAAATAATAGTACATAGGTGCTGACTTATAGAATGCTACTACCTTCTCTTTCCTTCCAGGGACCACATTTCATCAATTTTCAAGCTGGATCCAAAACATAACGTACATGGGCATCACCCAATCTCCTTTAAACAAATAACTTCTTAGAATGCAGTAACCAGAAAATAACACCAGTAACCAGACACCAATTTAAACCCAGATCTCTGCAGAAACAGATAAAAGACAGCTAAAATATATTTCAAGAAAGGTCTGCAACTTCACTGAAGGAAACTTGCAGATATCCGCCCTTCTGCCGTGACGAGTCTGCGCAACTCCGCACTTGCACTGTATACTGTTCAGTGCACCTCCGCACTTGCTTCGCTGATTCAACTATGTCTCACCAACTGATTATCATAAATTCAGATCTTGCTCTTCTTAATATTTTCAACACTTGTGATTAGCCAAATGATCTCCTTTCCTTTTTATAGGCTAGGCCTCACTCAAAATCGTGGACCAAAACCATTGAGAAACAATACCATGGACCTAATACTTGGGTTCAATTCTTTTGGATGCAATACCATGGACCAAAACCATAGGATCAAAAACTGTCGGACTAATACCATGATCCAATCATAATATTTCCCATGTGCGTGCACTTTTCTCTGCATGAAAGTGCATGAACTTTTCTCTGTATGAAAGTGCGTGAATTTTTCTCTCCATGAAAGGAACGTTTCTCTGCATGAAAGTGCGTGAAATTTGCTGCACTATAATTTATCATCTGATATGAGTGGGTTTCCATCAAGTACAACATATGTATCATAATTCCAACAGACAAAGAGCCAAAACAAGCTAACTCAGACAAAGAGCTCGCTATTTGGGAAAATAAGAATAACAAAGCTTATGCATTAATTACATCATCTGTAAATGAAGAGGTGAGTCGCCATATTTCACCATTTTCAACTGCTTTCAAAGCCTTACAGAAGCTAAAAGACCTCTATGACTCACATTCTGCACTTGAATTTGTTAAACTCATGATTAAACTCTTCACTCTTGAATTGCAAAATAATGATCCTCTTGCTCTTGCATCTGAAATGAAGTCTATAATGCATGATATCAAAGTCACTAATGTCAAGTTGGATATTCCTCTTATCGCTTTTCTCAAGGCACTTTATCCTACTTACTCCAATTATCTTGAGTCATTGCAAGCAAATGGAAATCTCAAAGATATTACCTTTGACTCTCTTGTGAAAAAATTTGTTGAAAGAGAGAGATTTTGGAAAGAAGACAACCCCTGAATTTTCTGAAGAGGCTGTGTGCCTTGCTCATAAAGAAAATAATCCTGCTCAAGATTCTTCTAGTGGAAGAGGAGGTCGAAGAGGAAGAGGAAGATATTTCAAAGGCAAGGAGGGCAGACATTCTCAAGGAGAAAAGGTAGATTTGCAGTGCATAATCTGCAAAAGAAATGGATCACATGATGCCTCTACATGCAAAATACCTTGGGACAAAATTGAGCAGCAAAGAAATCAACCCAAAGGTAAAAATAATGACATAGAAAAATGTAAAGCACCTAAATCTACTCATTATGTGGTGGCACAATGTAATATTAGAGTAAATGAGGATTTATTTAATGCTTCACTTACTTCTTTGATAAATGATTGGTTGCCTGATTCAGGAGCAACTTGCCACATGACTCATAGAAAATATTTTTTTGAAGAATTTACTAACAATGTTGATGGAGCAATATACTTTGCAAACCAATCAAAAATCAAGCCATTAGGGCTTGGCACAATTGGGCTTAAATTGCCTGGTCTTCCAGACTTTCTTCTGCATCATGTTCTATATCTCCCACAACTGAAGAGAAACTTGTTGTCCTTGGTCCACATCCGCCAGCAAGGTCACTCCATTCATATGTTTGATGGCATATCTTGAGGTGGTGAAAAATCATTCTGGACGCACTCACTTTTCATTGAGAGGAATAGAAGAAGAAACGCTTTCTCAAGCTGCAAGGTACCTCTGCTCGTGCACAACATTTCTCATACAATTCTCATTATGAAGAAGGTACACTTCCATCAAGTTTATTATGGCATGCTAGCTTTGGACATTTGAACGATGACAACCTCTGCTTGTTGAAGAAAAATGATGTTGCTGGTTTGCCTACAATTCCTAGGAAATTTAAGCAATGTTATGCTTGCATTCTAGGAAAGCATAGCAAACAGTCTTTTCATGATTCACATTCAAGAACACATAGAAAACTTGAACTCATTCATTCAGATTTATGTGGCCCAATGCCTATTCCTTCTGCAAATGGAAATAAATATATGATGACATTTATTGATGACTACACTAGAATGTGTTGGGTTTATTTACTGAAGAACAAATATGATTATTTTCAAACATTCAAGAAATTTCATAAATGGATTGAAAATGATGCACAATCTCATATTGGGTCTATTTTCACTGACAATGGAAAAGAATACACATCAAATTAATTTGAAAACTATCTTCACCAACATAGGATCAAACATTAAATGATTGTACCTTATAATCCCCAACAAAATGGTGTAGCTGAAAGAATGAATAGGACAATCTTAAATATGGTACGCTCCATGCTCTTCTTCAAAAATGTAAAAAAAATGTTTTGGGATGATGTTGTTCTATGTGCTGCATATATAAAGAATAGATGTCCATCTAATGCTATTAGAAATAAGACTCCATATGAAATTTGTTATGGGCATGTTCCTTCGGTAAAGCATCTTAGGGTCTTTGGTTCCACCTGATATGCCTTGATACCAAAGGCACATATAAATAAACTTGGTGCAAGAAGTCGTAAGTGTATCTTCTTGGGGATTTCAAACACCTCCAAAGCATACCGCCTCTATGATGAAGTCAATAAAAATTTTGTTGTATCTAGAGATGTATTTTTTCTTGAATCATCCAAAACTGACAATGTTGTTGAGCAGAAACTTGATCTCTTGGATAGATTCACAAATGCAAAATCATTTCAAGAATTTGATAATCAGATTCCACATCTTGAATGGAGGATTCCTGTACTAGATCAACATGTGGAATCTTATTCTGAAGAACTCTCTCCCTCACATGAAACTCCAACAACGGATGATGCTTTAAGTGATGTGATTGATAGAATTGGGAGACTCAATCTTGATTCAGTCCCAACTCAATCAATAGAGCAGCCTAGACCATCTAAGAAAGGTCCCCCAAAGTGGTTAACAAAGACACTTGAAAGTGTTCCTCCTGATGAGGTTGGAAAGGCAGGAACTAGAAATTCAAACCGAAAAATGGAGGTGATGTAGATGACTCTAATTCACCTGTTGATATGGATGTTTATTATGATTGTGAATTGAACTTGTCTACAGATTTTGAACCAAATTCCTTCAAAGAAGCTACTTCTCATGATGAATGGAAAGAAGCGATGCAAAAGGTTTATGATGCTCTCATAAAGAATGGCACTTGGAAGCTGGTTGATCCTCCCTTAGGAACCAAACCAATTGGCTACAAGTGGGTCTACAAGAACAAGTATAAAGCTGATGGCTCACTTGACAAGTATAGTTCTAGGCTTGTGGAAAAAGGTTTTGTACAGAAGGAAGGGGTCGATTATGAGAAAAATTTTCCCCCCACAGTAAAATGGGCTACCATCCAGACACTCTTTTCCCTAGCAGCTCAGAATGGTTGGAAAGTCCATCAAATGGATGTAAAAACTATTTTCTTGAATGGAGATCTAAAAGAGAATGTTTTTATGTCCTAGCCTAAAGGTTTTGCTATGAAAGGACATGAACATAAAGTATGCAAACTTGTGAAATCCTTGTATGGCCTCAAACAAGCACCACGAGCCTGGTATAAAAAACTAACTGAGCATCTTCTGAAACTCAATTTCAAACATTATGATCTTGATGATGCAACTTTATTTGTCAAGAAAGTTGGAAAAACAGTTGTATATCTTGTGGTATATGTAGATGATCTTTTGATGACAAGGAAAAATGAAAGCTATATTGCTTCCATAAAGAAGGAATTGGGCAAAAGTTTTGAAATGATTGATTTGGGCTATGTTCATTACTATCTTGGTATTGAAGAAACTCAACATCCAAATTCCATATTTCTTTCTCAAAAGAAGTACATTAGAGATCTGTTGAATAGGTATGGCATGAAAAAATGTAATCCTCTTACTACTCCAATGGAACAAAACTTAAAGCTCACATCTATTGAAGGAAAGAATTTGACGATGCAACAAAGTATAGATAGCTTGTAGGGAGTCTCAACTACCTAACTACTACCAAAATAGACATTTCATTTGCTATTGGAATCCTCGCTAGGTTTATGCAAAAGCCTTGTGAAGGACATTGGTCTGCTGCAAAAAGAGTTCTAAGGTACTTGAAGGGAACTCAAGACTTTGGAATCAAGTATACACAGGTGGACGACTTCAGTTTGATTGGACACTCTGATTTAGACTTCGATGGAGACAAAGAAACTGGGGTATCTACTTCAGGATATGCTATGAGTCTTGGATCAAGAGCTGTCTCCTGGAGATCACACAAATAATCAGTTCCAGTAGATTCCACATCAGAAGCAGAATACATGGCAGTAGCTGAGGCAACAAAAGAAATTGTGTGGCTCAGGAAAATTCTTGAAGATTTGCAGGTAAAACAAGTACAATCAACTCCACTCATGATTGACAATACCTATGCAATAAAGTTGGCTAAGAACCCAAAGTTTCATGATCAAATGAAGCACATCAAAACTAAATATCATCTGATTCGATATCATGTTGAGGCCAAAACAATCTGTCTTTGTCATTGTTCCACTAATGAGAAAATTGCAGACATATTCACCAAAGCGCCTGGAAGAGAAAAGCTTGAACAATTCAGAATGATGCTTGGACTCACCAACATCCCTTCAGATTAAGGGGGGGGGAATGTTGAAACCTAATCATCAATATTGGGTGAATAAATATAATTGATGTAAAAAAATAATAATAAATATGAACAGTCATCGGGAGATGAAGTGAACAGTCTCCCTCATGTATATAATAAAGACCAACCTAAAGGAATAATATGAATTGAATTTTGTCGAGTTACTACCTGGCCTGACAATGCGCTATCATTTTCTCCATAAAATTGACCAATTTACAAGTGGTTTATGAGAACAAAGTTATCTATACCATATAAACTAATTTGGGTTCTAAATATAAAGATGCAATGCATACCTTTTGTGTGTGTTGCACATCATGTAGATCAAAATATTGCTCCATCTATAATATCCATGTTACCAGATCCTTACCATTAAACGTCCTCATATCGATCTTTGGAATGTGGTTGGTCTTCAACCCAAAGTTAGATTCTCTAAAACCATGATCAACATTCCTTTTTTTCTCATCATGAGTTTCATGGAATAAATTTTCGCCATTAGCAAGAATTTCTTGTAGCAACTTTTTAAATCCTTCCATATCATTTTTTCATGCTTTTTGGATTTTTATATTGAAACTATTGCATCTTTGTAATTTCAGCCTCCCAAGTTATCAAATTTGGTCCTATGGTAGTACTCTAACTCTTCTTTCCAATGCCACAAGTCAAGCAAAGATTAGATTCTTTAAGATAAATTTATGCCAAATATCCAACAATGACCTCATTAATGATTGGTTCAGTAGAGTGAAATTATATAGGATGTCATGTGTCAATGTTTCAACCTTCAACCCTGAAATTGACACATGAAAAACTATTTGAGACTGAATGGAGCATTCATAAACCCTAACTTCTTCAGACCACATCTCAAAAAATATAGTGAACCAAGGTCTGAAATTTCTACATGAAATTCACCAATATTTCAGTTCCATGTGGTCAAAATTTCATCTTTTGAAGCTTCGTAGAAAAAAGTTATAGTGAAAATTCAAAGATGGCTATTGGTATCATTTCATTGCCATCCTTTTCTTCTAGAAATCCATCATTTGTGTATCTTTTTCTCCCATAAATCCCTCATCTTCCATCGAAATTGATTAATCAAAAGCATCATAGTTGTTAATTTACATTGAATTTAATTTGTGAATTTTTATGTTAAAAATTAGAAATTTTCAACAAAAATTACAGGATGTCATGACTTCTTGTAAATGGTTTATGATGTGACACATGGCATGGCAGGAAAATCAAAACAAAGGATAGGCACGTGATCTGGAATGCACATACATGGTGAAAGATCTATTCAAAAACAAATCTAAAGCTCCTGGATACATGGTCAATGCTGGTCAAACCCAGCCTTTTTGGTCACAAAGGCAGCAAAAAGCCATAGTTTCCCAAACTAATTTCGTTTTGCTTTTGGAAATTAGTTAAGATTAGAAAGGACAAAAATCACTATTTTGTAAAAGTAGAAACATCTTCATAATGTATTTACATTCGATTTAGAGGGAAAGTTAGTGAATATAGGATAGGAGACAAGCATATAAAAGATTGTGTATTGTATTGTCTAGAAGGGTTACTATCTCTGCGTATTGTTTCCAGAACATTGCTTTTGCATGTGATTTCGATTTCCAGAACTTAATTATAGTTATCGTTTTACCCTTACAGTGCTTATGCATTAACATTCTCATCACTTGAATTTTATTAAGTGTTCCATTGAAGCGTGGGCGGGCCCTACGTGGAGATTGGTATACTTTAATTTCATTTCCATAGCGTTTTCAAATTTGAATAGTGTGCATAGTGTTTAATGTTATTTCCTTATCTGTGAGTTTATCGGTTTGATTAGAAATTCTTGCAAATAATATTCATGGTGATAGCTTGAGAATTTGATTGATAGATCATTGAACAATATCTTGTAAAAGATTTGATCGATCATTAGATTTCAAAGCATCTCTGTGGACTCTATTTTCATGCATTTAAAATTTCAGTGTGCTTTTGATTTTCATAAATGTTTAATGTGTTAGATGGAAAGAGCTTTTGTGGATAATATCCTTGTAAGAGGGTTGAAAGCTCAGTCTAGCAACATGCTGTTTCTTTAGAAAAATTAGATAAATTAGATGATTTGAGTGTTAAGGTGTGAGAGGAAACATATTTCAATCTCCTGTAAAGGAGTGTTGTAGCCTATCACAATAGACACGTAGTTAGGTAGATGAGATCCTTTTATGTCTATATACTTTAGACACATGCCTCTAAGTTTGCATACCTTGGTTGATATTAAATCTAGTCTAATCTAGCACCCTAGATTGGCCACTACATTTTGGTGTCGTTGTCGGGAAGGTGCAGTTAGAGGATTTCGAAAAACAAAAAAAAAATATAAAAAAATTTAAATAAACAAAAACAAACAAAAACACAACATAGATTTTATTTTAATTGTCATTTTAGAATTCATGTTTGCTTATGCCCAGATCTAGGGATAATAAAGGTAGATTCATAAAAACCCCCCATCCAAAAACTAACCTACCACCAGGAGCAGACCCTTTAAGAAAAATTGAACACACAACACCAGCTGAGGAAATCACCATACAAAAATTAGAGGATAAACACAAATCAGGCCAAAGACTTACACTTATTGAGAGACAAATCCTATTGGCACACGAATCACAGAAGAAACATCTCCCTAAATCTTCTACAAAAGAGAAAGTAGAAAAATAACTCAACAATCTCTTGAACAACTCTCTGGAATGAGTGACACTGAAAAAGCAATTAAATCACCATAGGAATCTATAAAAATGGCCGAGGAAGGAGGAGGATCAGCAAGAAGACCCACTCCTGAACAACAACAAGATCAAAGAGAGTAGGAAGAGTCAACCTTTAAATTTCCTATTCACGAACCAGAATACAATCATGATGAGGAAATAAAAATGAAAAACATACCTCCTTCTGTGTTACCAAACTTTTATGGCATGGCTTCAAAAGACCCAGATTCATTCTTGTTTGAGTTTGACATTGTATGTCGAACATATGGTTACACAGATGATGCCCATAGGCTTAGACTCTTCCCAACAACATTAAAGGCATCGACACTAAGATGGTTCATCGGACTTGGTGAGCATGCAATCACTGATTGGGATGGCATGCGAAGAATATTTCTAAGGAAATACAAACCTTATTGTAGATCAAAGGATTCTAAAGATGATATCTTTAGGATGAATCAACAAGAGGATGAAAGCCTAGAGGAGTATTTGGAACAATTTGCTTACAATTTACAAAAATCAAAACATCAATCCATGACTCTTGATCTCATTAGAACAATATTTTTGAAGGGAATTCGAGAGGAATACTTAGATGATCTTAATTTGATGGGCAAAGGTGATATCTCCACCTTACCTTTCGAAGAAATTGCTGATCTATGTGAAAAGTATTCTAGGAGCAAAGCAAAAATTGGAAAAAGAACCATATCATCCAAAGCCACAAAATATCCTTCAGCTAGTGTCGCACGAGTTGAAATAGGAAACTTGTTAGAGGAATTCAAAACAGATCTGTTGAGTACATTAGGGACCCAAATTGACACTCTTAAAGCTAAGAAAAGACAAGAAGAGGAAGATCAAATGATGGCTATCTTTTATCCGAAATGCTGGAAGAAGCATGCCTTAAAAGATTGTCCATTAGAAAATATTCAAGTTTGTTCCTTTTGTACTGAAAATCATGATATATTTCATTGCTCTAAAGTTAAGTTTTTGCAGAATTGTAATGTGGCAGCCAATACAGATATGGAGAATGTGTATTTTATGGGTGCAAAGAGACCATGGCATCCAAGACCTCCACCTCAAGGTATGTTCCCAAATTAGAATTTACAATTTCTTGCACATGATTAGATGTGTGCTCAGAATTCATGGAATGTACCCATGCCATGGCAGCACCAAAGTTACCCACAACAACAATGGAGACCATCTCACCAATACTCTCAACAATATCCATCATACCCTCAACCATACCAACCATATTCGCAGCCATTTCAACAATACCATCAGCCATATTCGCCATATCCTCAATCATATCAGCAACATCCTCAACAGCAAGTTGTTTACCCACATCAATCTCAACCCACTCAACAAGCATTGCCTGCTCCTCCACCAATAAATCCACCACAATTACAACTTCCATTTAACCCACAACCTCCTAGACCTACTCAAATCCTTGCTCAACCTGTACCAAATCCAAATAATAGAGCAGAGAGACCAACTTACAATGTAGATGAGGGACCCTCATATCCCACATTACCCTTGCAAGATATCAATTTGAGGTCTGAGAAGGTACTTCACAAAGAATCCCCAACAGTTGAAAAACAAGGAGAAAACGAAGAAAATGAAAATGAAACTCCCATTCAAAGGAAATCAAATGATGACATCAAATACAAACAAATGCAACCATTGCATCCACCACCTTTTCCAGACCGATTGGTCCAAACAAAACTTCCCATGTCTATACCACAGTTTGATGTTTTAGATGAGCTAAAGAATGTCTACATAAAAATTCCGCTACTACAAGCCATAAACGACATTCCCATATATACTAAAGCCATCAAAGAACTGTGCCTTAAGAAGCCTACTAGGAAAAGAGTTGATCCACAAACCATTCACGTTATTGGACATTTAGCTGGCCTTATGACAAACACCATTTCAATGAAAAAGTATGTTGATCCTGGTATTCCCAGAGTCACTACAATCATTAACAACATACATATTCCAAACACCTTAATTGATCTTGGGGCTGCCATAAATGTGATGACTCTTGAAACCATGAAAACACTCCAACTCACAAACTTGCAGCACACAACAATTGTTCTAGAACTCGCTGATAGGTCTAAAGTGATTCCTGAAGGGATTTTGGAGGACATAATTGTTTCACTGGACTTTTGGGAGTATCTAGTGGACTTTTTAGTTCTTCAGCCAAAATACAATTTAGGAGGACACCCTATCATCCTTGGTAGACCATGGTTAGCAACTGCTTATGCATTCATAAGATGTCGATCGGGTAATATGATCATCTCGCGAGGAACTGAAAGAAAACAACTCACTCTTTACCCATCAGCACAATCACCAGCAGTAGCACACAATTTATGGCTTGATGATAGATACAATGATAAGGTAGAAGTTCAATCTGTTTTCAGCATCAAACAAATCTATGATTTTCAAGAACATGATAATGATGATTTGGTAGAATTGTTCCTCTCTCAACCTGATGTGTCTGAAGAATTGAGGAATGACCAATACCATGCTGCAGATGAACTTTTAGCACAAAATTTTCAGGAAACATGCACCATTCATTCTTTGCAAACAACATTTCACAAAATTTTCCCTATCCAATCCATCACAAACACACAGAGTAAGACAATAGAGATTAGTCCAGGAAAAACTTTGAATATTGGCACTCACCTAGACTCATCTCAGGAAGAGAAATTGATTCAATTATTGAGAAAATACTAGAAAGCATTTTCTTGGGACTACACTGATATGCACGAAATCCACCCTGAAACATGCACTCCTCATATTTATACAGATAGCAATGTCAAACCGGTGAGGCAACCACAGAGACGAATGAACCCCATGCTTCAGGATATTGTTAGAGAAGAATTACAAAAACTGTTAAGAGTCAATTTTATC
Source organism: Pinus taeda (assembly GCA_000404065.3). Classification (NCBI taxonomy): domain Eukaryota; kingdom Viridiplantae; phylum Streptophyta; class Pinopsida; order Pinales; family Pinaceae; genus Pinus; species Pinus taeda. The sequence goes on along the minus strand of APFE030860167.1, from coordinate 280,710 downwards.
TATCCTATCTCTGACAGTCAGTGGGTATCCACATTGGTCGTAGTGCCCAAGAAAAATGGTAAGTGGAGGATTTGTGTTGATACAAACAATTGAACAAAGCCACCCTCAAAGATTATTTCCCACTACCATTTATTGACCAAGTGCTAGACACACTAGCTGGGAAATCATCATTCTCTTTTCTTGATGGTTTCAGTGGCTACAACCAGATCAGGATAGCTTTAGAGGACCAGGACAAGACCACTTTTACTTGTCCTTGGGGCACCTATGCTTATAATGTTTTTCCATTTGGACTTTGCAACGCTCCAACAACATTTCAGAGAGCTGTATTAGCTATTTTTTCTGATTTAGTTCATGATTGTGTTGAAGTTTATATGGATGATTTTTCAGTGTATGGTGATTCATTTGAGCATGCATTAATGAATCTTGAAAAAGTTTTGAAGAGATGTATTGAAGCTAATCTGTCCCTAAGCAATGAAAAATGTTTTATCATGTTAAATGAAGGGATAGTATTAGGACACTATTTCTAATCATGGCATTAAAGTTGATCCATCAAAAATCCAGATCATTGTCGATTTGCCAATTCCGAAAACTCAAAAAGAGGTAAGAAGTTTTCTTGGGTATGCAAGCTATTACAGAAGATTTATTGAGTATTTTAGTCGAATAGCTTTACCTTTGTTTAAGCTTCTAGCCAAAGATGCACCTTTCAACTGGAATGATAATTGTCAGCAAGCATTCGAAACACTCAAAGCAAAGCTATCAACCACACAAGTCTTAAAAGGATCTAACTGGGACCTACCATTTCACATCTTTACAGATGCATCTGATACTGCAGTAGGTGCCTCATTAGGCCAAAAAGAGCAGTCTTGTCATTATGCCATTTATTTCATTAGCAAAAATCTAACACCTGCAGAATTAAACTACACAGTCATAGAAAAAGAAATGCTTGCAGTCATACATGTTGTAAATAAATTTCAACATTATATAACTGGTTATGAGGTTTTTGTACATACTGACCATTCTGCCATTAAGCATTTAATGAATAAACCAGTAACTAGTGGCAGACTTACCAGATGGTTGTTATTGTTACAGGAATTTAACATCACAGTGTTAGGTAGACCAGGTAAGGAGAATCAGGTGGCATATTTTCTTTCTAGACTGCAAAATCAAGGTGAGGTTGTTCCAGTTGAAGATTCTTTCCCAGATGAAAATTTATTTTCAATTTCAGTAGTGAATCCTTGGTATGCTGATTTGGCCAATTACTTGTCCACAGGAAGAACACCACCATCTTTTACTTCAAAGGAAAAGAAGAGGCTAATCAAACAGAGTGTCGATACTCATGGTTAATGCATTTATTTTACACGGTTTATGATATTGATTATTAGACGATGTTAGAAATGATGAAAATTATTGATATTTTTAAATCTTGCCATGATGAACGTGTGGTGACATTTTGGCAGCTAAACGACATCATTCAAGATCCTTAGTCTTGGGTACTACTGCGGCCTCTATTTCAAGGATTCCAAGAAGTACGTGAAGAGTTGTGATAGCTGTCAAAGAATGGGTAGGCCAACAGCTACAGATGAGATGCCACTTTAGTCTCAAGTACACCTAGAGCCATTTGAAAAATGGGCTCTAGACTTCATAGGACCCATCAATCCAACTTCCAATGGTAAGAGGTACATCCTAGTATGTACTGATTACGTGACAAAGTGGGCTGAAGCTAAAGCACTAGTCAGGGAAACTGAACAAACAATGGTAAATTTCCTCTTTGAAGAAATTTTTGTAAGGTATGGAGTACCAAGGAAGGTAGTAACAGATCAAGGTACTTAGTTTACTTCAAAGTTAGTTAAGGACATCACCGAAAAATATCAAATCAGGCACAGAAGAAGTACACCTTACCATCCGCAGGCCAATGGCTAGGTGGAATCAACAAATAAAACATTGGAAGGAATTATCACTAAGACCGTAGCGATGAACATAAAGAATTGGGAGGAGAAGCTCAAAGATGCACTCTGGGCTTATAGAATCACGTGGAAGAATACTACAGGATTTACACCATACGAGTTGGTGTATGGCAAAGAGGTAATGCTTCCTATTGAGTTTCAAATACATACCTTTAAGATGGCTGCAGATTTGGGAATTGATCTTAATGAAGCACAACAAGAAAGAATTCAGCGGTTGAACCAGCTGGATGAAATGAGGCAACAAGCAAAGGAGACAACACTCCTCATGCAAAGACAAAGGAAGCAGTGGCATGATGCACATATCAAGAAGAAATAGTTC
>APFE030860167.1:259232-278173 GCA_000404065.3 Pinus taeda | reverse complement strand
TACCACACATTGGATGGGCCCATATGAAATAGTTCAAGTTCATGAGAATGGATCAGTCCAGCTTATTACCATTGATGGAGAAGGTCACTCCTTTATTTTCAATGGCCATAGGTTGAAACTTTATCACAAGCCCATCACCAAGGAGGATTTTCTTCAAACTGTATCTTAGCAAAGGGAGGTTGAGATATTGCAGCCTTCAGCTGTAGTATCTCTACCTTAGTTCATTTCATTTCCATTTAATATATATATATAAAATATATTAATATATTATAAAAAATTAAAATAAAAATAAAAATTTAATAATGGTTTAGATGTGAAAACCAGACTCTCGCACACTCTAACCTAGAATTCTTACTTGAAAACCGATTATTTGGCTGGTGATAATTCCTTGTTCTTTTTGTTTCCTGTTGATTCATCGATTTAATAATGACTTGAGGACAAGTCAAAGCTTCAGTGGGGGAGAAGCATCAACATTTTTGTTTTTTTTTAATCTCATCTCCTCACCGCTTCATTGTAAATTCTCAAAGAAGTTTGTTTCAGCACTTCAGTATTTCAATAAAGAAGTTGTTTTTGTCTTTGTTCTAATCAGAGGGACCTGTTTTAAGCACTATGTAGTGGGACCTGTTCAGAAGACCATGATACCAGCACCAACAATAGAGGGACCTGTTCAAAAAACATAAAAGGGACTTGTTAGAGACTGCTATCTCAAGCTACTTCAGCAAAGCTTCAACAAAGTTCAACAGAGATCCAAAGGTTTCTTGTCATCGAGGCTCCATCAAACATCAAAGATTAAGGAAGCTGCACACATATAGTCTTTTCCAGATTTCAAAGAGGCTGCACAAACATTCTCCAGATCTTAGAGGGACCTGTTATGGACAACAAAGATTAGTCATATCTGAACAAGAAATCCTACCTATGCATGCCAACTCAACTCTTGATCAACCAATAAAAGTGTAAAGTATTGTTATCATTTTTATTTTTAGCATTTAAATTATTAGATTAATTTAGTGTTAAATGTGATGACTGTAACTGCTTATAATCAATTTCAAAAATACCCACGTATCCACCACTCTCGTCATATTTCTAATTCCTACCATTTCCCAACACTCTAGCCTATCCCCATACTTTTCCTACGATTTCTAACCCTCTATTCCACCACCCTCCCAGCCTTGTTATTCACTCCCTATCGGCCATCAAACCTTACTTTCGGTGCAACATCTCCTTAGTCGGCCAAGAACCAATGAGCAAGGGACAGGTGGTGAACTCTTGGGAAGCCAAATGTTATACGGTTTCATGCATTGATTTTTGAATCAACCAACTTATGACATGATTGCTCGACCAAGTCGACTCATGCAAGCGACTATCCGTTATTACAACTCCAGTACTTCATACATGCTCGCGGCATTCTCATGATGGTATTCACACAACCTAGTACAACTATTCCTCTGTCATTGGACTATGAATATGCTCTGTTATTATTACATTGAATTGGGTCGAGTCGGTTGTTAAAATCCTATTTCATTCTTAGTTGTAGAAAGTATGTTCCATATTAGTAATTCAAAGTGTTGTGATTTCAAAAACGGAGGCCGAGAACGCCAAGTGCTACGAGAGCAAAGCACAGTATTTGGGCTTACAAATTTCCACCTCCGCCATAATTCAAGGCCAGTCATCCGGTCACTACTCAAGCCACTGAAGGAGCTGATTGCGAAGAACAGAGAACGCCACCAGGTCAGTTGTGTGAAGCGAAAACCAAAGGTAACAAACCAAAATACCCTTGTTCAATTAATAAGCATAAACGAAGAGGGTTAGAGCAAGAGTTCTCTATCAAAATGACTAATAGAGTAGAACCAAACACATTTGATAGTTCTCAATACCACAATGACTGCATTGAAATTTTAAGAGAGAAACAGTGGCTACCCTTCTTGGAAAAGTTTAGTGGAAGCAATGAGGAAGTGACTAAACAGTTTGCCTTTACATTCAATGGGGATAAAGCGTTGATAGGTAATTTCTCATTTAGAGTCTCAGAAGACACCATAGCACAGTCCTTAGGGATTAGCCTAGAAGGAGAGAAGTACTTCAAAACTAAACAATTCAAAGAGAAATCATGGACCCAGTTCATGTCCAGGTTGAGGGTTTCATCAGTTAACTGGAAGAAGGGTGTCCCAAGGAGCTGGTTGATGCATCCATGGGACGAGATGGTGTATATCATCCAAAAGTTTGTTACATGCGAGGGTCGATATAACATAGTCTATTTGTACCATATTAAACTTCTGTTACATTTAAAGGGGCAGTGCACTATTAGTTTACCATATTTCCTCTTGTGAAGCTTGACCAAGATGTCGAAGACTATCCAAAAGCAGAAAGGTAATGAGGACAAAAGTTTATATCATTTCGGGTTAATTAAGATTCTCATTGAATTCGAAGTGCAGAAAAGGGGCAAGACATGGAAGGAGTTCCTGGTTGCCAATCAAATCAAAGATAGAGAGTATGAGCAAGAGCAACAAGAGTACTCAGGATACATGCTTGACATTGATGAAGAGATTCCTATGCATAAATCAAATAATGTCTCGCCACCCAGTAGCAGTGTGAGGACAAGGAAGATGAGACAAGAGGCTGCCCAGAAAATGGAGAAAGATAAAATTTTCACAACCTACACAAGAAGATCTAGGAGAGCACAAAAGACCCAGCCACAAGAAGATCAACCTGAATCAAATGCACATGTACCGATGGACATCGAGAGCAGTGCTCACTCACAACATGGACAAGAAGCTGAAATAGAGGTTGAGAGCAATAATAGGTAAGGAAAGGAGTCACCACTTGCAATTAAGAAACAAATGAGGCTCGAAAAGAAAATTGAAAGATTAAAAGAAGAATTGATGGAGGCCAACATGCTGGAAAAAGTTATTAAGAGGGAGAATGAGATGTTGAAAATTCAGAGTAAGAAAACCCAGCAGAAGAATGAGAAGCTAAAGGAGAAAATTAAAGAGCTCAAGGCTGAACAGACTGACATTTGCAACTGGGCAACTAAGTGGTATACCCAAAAGAAAGCCCTCAAGGAGAAATACAAGAGTTTGAAGCATGAGCTCCACATCCAGAAGGAAGCCCAGGCTAAAAAGAACATAGATGCATTGTTAAAGGCAGCAGAGGTTCAGGCAGGGACAAATTATAGAGGCAGCACATTAGGCTTAGCATGAGGACATGCTAAGACATTAAGCTTGGGGGAGATGTTGGTACCATTCCATTACCCTCTTTTTCTTCTAAAAACATCATCACTTGTCTATATTTTCCCTCCATAGACCCCTTTACTTCCATCAAAATTGATTAGTTAATAGCATTATAGTTGTTAGTTTGCATTAAAGTTAATTTATGAATTTTTATGTTAGAAGTTAGGAATTTTCAACAAAAAGGTTACAGGAAGACATCACATCCTGTAAATGGTTTATCATCTGACACGTGGCATGACAAGCAAGCCAAAGCAGTGGATAGGAATGAGCTCCTGAATGTACATGCATGGAGAAAAATCAATTTTACAGCAGATCAAAATCTCCTACTTATGCGGTCAACGCTGGGTCAAACCCCAACCTTTTGGTTACAAAGGCAGTAAAAGCCATAGTTTCTAAACCAGTTTTGTTTTGTCTTTTTGGAAATCGGTTCATATTAGAATGACCACAAATCACTCCACTATAAAAGCAGAAACATCTGCTTAATGAATGTGCATTTGATTCAAGATAGGAAGGCAGATAAAGACTCTGTATCATTTTTGTTTCAGAACAAGTTACGATTATCTCTGTGTATTGTTTTGAGACCCGAATTCATATATGTGATTGCAATCTTCAGCGTTTGAATATAATTACGATTTTACTCCAGCATTGACTATGCGTTAATACTCTCGATTGATTGAGTTCATTCCAGTGTACCATTGAAATGTGGATGGGCCTTGCGTGGATTGGTATACTGTTCATTTCATTTCCATAGCTTTTGAATTTACATAGAACGCATATCGTTTAATGTTATTTCCATAGCTTTTGAATTTACATAGAACACATATCGTTTAATGTTATTTCCATAGCTTTTGAATTTCCATAGAACGCATACTGTTAATGTTATCTCATGCTCATGATTTTGTCAATTCGATTACGATTTCTCACAAATGGTATTTATGGTGATCGCTTAAAGATCTTATCGTTAGATCATTGAACCAGGTCTTGTAAGAGATTTGATCCAGCATTATATTTTAAAGCATTTCCATAGACTCTGTTTGTTTATGTATTTAAAGTTTAGCGTGTTGTTTATTTCTTTATGAATGCTTCAGTGTTAACTAGACAGAGTTTTGTGCACAACATCCTTATAAGGGGACTAAAATCTCAGTCTAGCTATACTCTGTATCCTTGGGACAGTTAGATAATCTAGGTGATCTGAGTGTTAAGGTGAGGGGAAACATATCCCAACCTTCTGTAAAGAAGTACTATCGCCTATCACAACAAAAACTTAGTTAGGAATCCTTTATGTCTATAGATTTTAGACACACACCTCGAAGTTTACTTACCCAGGTTGATAATAAATCTAGTCTAATCTAGCACCCTAGATTGGCCACTACATGTATTTTACTTGAATATCAGTCAATCAATTCATAAATATGATTCTTACCTTTTCTTCATGAATATTTAAATACCTTATTGACAATTGCAAATTAAGTCCAACATTGAGTATGTTTGGAAAAACTAGATAGAAATCTCCTTCTCAGCAGTGGATCATGTTCCTGTATCATCATTTCTTCAAGTTTATTTATGATGTTTCTTATTTTTGGCTATTTTGAAATATGGTTTAAGTTTATTCGATAGATATTATGATGTAGCCAACATTCATTCTATTCGTAGGCTGAGAAAGAATATGACACAAGCGCAATTTCTCAATATCCAGGTTAGATTTTTTTTTTCCCCATTGTGGTGAGCAATTGGTTTCAAAATCAATACTTTTGCAAGGTCTAATGGCATCAATTCCAAGTCATTTACTAGCAATTTATTTTCTCCAGTGTTCATTTTTCCAATGAAGAAACCAAACACTCGGCAAAGGGCATCTCTATGGTTAGTGGTGAAGATGACTATGGTCACATTGAAGAGGGTATTGAAGTATTCAACAAGGACTAGCTACCTAAAAAGAAGTCAAATAGGTGAGAAAGCATGTTTGTTTTATGGTAAATATACTTTTGATTATCTTCTAAATGGTTCAAATTCCAGAACATTCGAATCCCCTGTCATTTATTACTTAAGAAGACAAATGAATAGTTTGTCAAATAGCTTCTAATCCTATTTTCAATATGAAATAAAAAACAACTGATAATAAATATCTAGTCAAATTCATGGCTGGAATGAATGTCTACTAAAAATTATCTTTGATACTGTCTCACAGAAAGGATACCTAAAAGTCCATAATGGCAGCCAAGTCTCATACACATGGTGCAACGACTAATGAAGAGGATGATATTGTAGAAACACTGGAATTATCTTTGGATGAAGAGGATGGTGATGCTCAAGAAGAAAAATATGATGATGGTGGTGGTCTTGGTGATTATGTAGATGGCAGTGAAGGCATGGGAGATCAACCATTTGTTAAAAAATGGAAGATAAATAAAGGAAAATCAAAGAAAAAATTCACGAAAGCAGCGAAGTCACATGTAAAATTCAAGAAGTCTAGGAAAAGAAAGAGATCATGAAAGAAACGAAAATTGTCTCAGTGAGAACCTTACCAAAATCATCCTCTAGAATAACTGGCAGTTTTGTAGAGTTCCATTGCAGTTATTTACCTATTCACTACACTAAAAAAATATTGGAGAGAACTTTCTGACTGAAGTTTTTGACAAGGCTTGAGAAAATATCAGTCATCAGAAAGTATCAGTTATTACATCCAGACCAAAAATTTTCAATTGTGACATGTTGCATAAATAACAATGAGTATGAGTCTTTGTCCATCGACGTAGCAACATTTTAACATGATTTCCTGTAGTAGATGAGACAAAAACATCCTTATTATAAACAATTTCTTAGGAGATTGATTGTAGGCATTATGTTTATTATCAGTTGTTTACATAATTATTTGCAAGTATGGCTTTGGAATCATATGGAATGAATCCATTATTATTTTTTGATTTATGGTTTTAGTTATATCTAGACAAAGGTATGCAGGTATGACCTCAGTATCACTTGTATTGGAAATATTTTGACATTATCTTTGGATTTTTTTTTTTAATAATTTCGGTAGCTAATATCCCTTGGTAGCTCTTTAGTAGTTGTTGAAACTTGATATACAGTCAGATTGATCATAGGACTTATCATGTTGGGAATTAGTAGAAGTTCAAGATTGATGGGGGTATGATAATGTATTTTTATGTCACATAAAAATAGAAACATTATGATTATAGTGCTATTCAAGCACCTGTATCAGGCTATGTGCTAGATTAAGTGTAAATTATTGACAAACAATGATTTCCAAGACCAAATTCCTGCTCAAGTCACTAAAGCAGCTAGTCTGTGGGCGTTGGAGATTTTAAACAATCAATTCAGTGGAATTATTCCCTTTGGCATTGGACAACTGTGGAATCTCAGCAACTTTATGGGCAAGCCACAACAATATATCAAGGACTATTACAGTGGAACTCACTGGATTATCCTCATTGTTGAGGCTTTCTCTTGATAACAATATGTTGTATGGGGATATTCCTGATACAATAATATCGTGGAAAGGTTTCTCACAACTTAACCTTTCCAAAAACAACATCACCGGATCAATTCCTACATCGCTTGGGTTGTTCCCCATTCTTAACAACTTTAACCTCTCAAACAATTTTCTTTCAGGGATATACCTCCTGAATTAGACAATCTCAAGTTGAGTTTTCTGAATGTGTTTGACAACCTTTTTCCTGGATCTGTTCCTCTTGGTCACAATAATCTGGCCTATGAAATTTTTTTTCTTAACAATCCGGGCCTTTGTGGAGGCAGACCATTAATGCTACCTTCATGTTTCCAGTAGAAAGGAAGATATGAAAGTCATCTATATAGGGTATTGATTTTGGTTATTGTTGTGATAGTATTACTCAGCTTGATTGGTATAGGTTTCTTGTATAATACATGCAAAAAATTTTCATGGGTTAAATCAAGTATAGAGTCATGGAATCTCACAACCTTTCACATGGTAGAATTTGATGAGATAGACATTCTGAAGAGATTGACAGAAAATAATGTTATTGGAAGTGGAGGTGCGGGCAAAGTGTACAAGGCAACACTGAGAAATGATGATATAGTTGTTTTGAAAAGGATCTGAAACAATAGAAAATGGAAGTCTTCCCCAAGGTAGGGGATTTCAAGCAGAGGTGGAGACTTTAGGGAAGATTAGACATGCCAACATTGTTGTGTTGCTTTGTTGCATATCTAGTTCAGATTCTAATATGTTAGTGTATGAATACATGCCAAATGGTAACCTATATGAATGAATTCATAGTTCTCAAGGGGAAACACTGGATTGGCCTACTCGTTTAAGATTGATTTTGGTGCTGCTAAGTCCAACAATACATAGGGATGTTAAATCGTATAATATATTGTTGGATTCTGAATTTTGAGCCCCATATTGTTGATTTTCGTTTAGCTAGAATTGTAGAGAAGCTGGCTCAGAAGAATGTAGTATCAGGTGTTGTTGGAACATATAGATATATTGCCACAGGTAAGAATTTACAACCAGATTGTTAATGCATGTGAATATATGTTTGTGTATATATACCTCAGCAGAGAGAAAATAAACAAATTTATATGAACTAATTTAATTGATGGACATGTGTGCATAATATGCTTACACCCATAAAGTGAATGAGAAAAGTGACATATACAACTTTGGTGTGGTCCCACTAGAGCTCGTGACATGTAATAAACCCAATGATGTAGAATTTAGAGATTACTTAGACATTGTTAGGTGGGTTCAGAATTAGATTCACATCGATATCAATAACGTCCTAGATGCACCAGTAGCAAACTCATATATAGAAGAAATGATGATGGCGTTAAGGGTGGATTTGTTATGCACTAGCACTCTGCCCATCAAAAGGCCTTCCATGAGGGAAGTTGTGAAAATGTTGCTTTTCTGCAACACATATGAAAAAATTAGAAAGGAAGCAACTACAACTTTGTCTCCCCATCTCAAGAGGAATCCCATTGCTTTTAGCTATGCTTCTCCTTCTGTATGCACTAGCACATGTACATTTAATGACAATAAATGTGGCATAGACTTGTGATCTTTATCTTAATTTATAGCCGATATTAAAAGCATTGTTCAATGATGCCCTTTACGTTGTTGAACTATAAGAGAATTGGTTCAAAGAGAAGTACTAGATCTCTATCTTATATTAGCTTTATTAGTTTGTTCCAAACAGGAGATACATCTATCTTGGTGGAAACATTTCACCAATCCGTTGCATAGAAGCAATTTGTATCCCCCAAATAACAAAGAACAAATTCACAGGAAAATAATGGACTTGTTGGGTCTTTAGCAAAGACATCAATAGATCTACCAGCCAGATTTGGTAAGAATTCATAACACAACTAGAATCTCACTTTCTCGATAGCAACACATATATGAGCTATTGTTCTATAGCATAACCTTCAAAACAAGAATCAAGTTTGATTTCACATTCCCTTTAGTGTATATAATAGGGAATTTTTACAGCCCAATTGTGAAACATCTTATGTAAGGTAGCCTGTTTTGAGATTGTTCTATCAAAGAGATGATGACAAAGGAATAGATGTAGAACAATGCGGTATATATTTGTAATTGTGTTGGTACCTAAGAAGGATGGAACCCAAAGAATGTGCATTGACTTTTCTTGAACAATATTATGTTTAAGAATAGGTATCCTTTCCTGGCATAGATTATTTTATTGAAATATACAAGAATGAAAGAGAATACATCTGGAAAAGAAACTTTAAGACCAAGAAAGATCTTTATGAGTGGTTAGTTATACCATTTGGTTTAACCAATGCACCTGCTACATTCATGAGGCTAATGAATGATATGCTCAAACCTTGATTGAATGAGTGTGTGTTAGTATTCTTGAATTATGGTTTGATTTTCAGTATAACATGGGAAGAGTATATGCAAGATTGGCATTTTTTTCTCTTATTACTCTAGAACAATTAGTTCAAGTTCACTTTGAGTTTTGGAAAGGTTTGCTAATTAATATAGCTTTTTAATCAGACATAAACTCAAAGATACTTTATATAAGGAGGCACTCCTAATATCTATAAAGAAACTTGAAATCTCCTAAAGCTACTCTTTATCTCCATACCATATTTCCAAAAGCATACTTAATACTCCTTTAATTATCTCTCCTAAGCTACTGACTAGTTCCTCCTCTCCTTTTGGTCGAGTCGTTCCTCCATTCCTCCTTTCTTTCTTCCTAAGCTACTTTATAGCTCCTAAAGACACTTTACTACAAAAGCAACTTACTAGTTCTTACTTTAACTCTACTACAACTAGTACTAGAAGTCAAGTTCCTACACTTACTATTCAATACATAAAACCTGCTAATAAATATTCCTACTATTACTTATTACTCTTCAATATATAAGACACCTATAAGTTAAGTTCTAACTCTCACTACTAAGCATACTGACTACAACTCCTAATCATTTCTCTTTCCTAAGCTACATTCTATTTCCTACACATTAAAATATCAATACATAATGTTTCTAATTACTAATCATACTACTCATACATCTAAACCTTCATACTCATATTAATATAATTCCTATAGCTAGTTCTATTTGTTCCTTGACTTAGTTCTCTTAATGTAGTTATCACTTATAACAACTCTGAGTTATCAGTAATAAGGTCTTGTAGTAATAGGTTATAGGTTGTCTTAGATAGATTCCTTGTTGAGTAAGTATGATGAATGAGTATGAGGTCCCGTGTGTTATACTTACACTTAATACTGAATATAGAATTATAATATAGAAACTATGCTTCTTATCTTCATTTAATGACATATGTCAAATAACTCAATTTTATTTGTACTTTTGTTGAATTAATGGTTAGTGAATGGCTTGATAAAGACTCTGTTATTGATTTGGATTCCCCTGGGATGCCAGAAAACATAAATTATAGACCTCAATAATAAAATTAATGCTCGTGTCAAACTATGCCTCGGTTACTAAGGGTACTAAATTTATTGTGATTTCTTTGGCTAGTTTGTAAATTACTCCATGTAGAGGGCAGGCAGAGCTTTGTAGATCCTCCTCTGAGTGAGCTTGATCCTGAAATGAATGCAATAATTGAGCAAGAAAAGCAACGAAAATTCAGAGGCTTGGAACTTATTGCTTCTGAGAGTTTTACATCCCAGGCGGTGATGGAAGCTGTTGGATCATGTCTAATGATCAAATATTCAGAAGGAAGACGTAAGTACCTGAACTTATAACTTGGAATGTGAAGAATGACACCATCATGATTGTGATTGTGTTTGAGCTGACTGGCAGTTTCTTCTTGCCACTTGGTCTTTTTCTTCTTCTTCTTAAACTTAATTTCTCTTAGCTTTTGGACCTATACTTTTTAGTTTGAATGTTTGACATGTGTGTAATGGTTTCTGGGTTCAACGTTATAGTGTTGAGACCTATAGTTGTTGCATGAGTATCTATTATCACAATGAAGGATACAATTTTTGGACACTTTACTATATTTATTGACTACTTTGTTGGGTTAGGATTTATGCCATGCAGATACTATGCTGGAAATGAATTCATTGGCCAAAGTGAGAGGCTTTGCAAGCAGAGGGCCCTAGAAGAATTCCATCTTGACAACAATACATGGGGTGTTAATGTTCAACAATTATCTAGATCCCCAGCTAATTTTTTTGTTTGTATAGATCTCCTCCAACCACATGATCGTATTATGGAGTGTATGGTCCTGAACTACGAACCTCCTTTGATACGATTATCATTCCTATTTGGGCATGTAACATGTAAAAAATTGCTTTGCAACATTTAGGTTTTGAATTTACCACATGGAGGGCATCTGTCTCATGTTTTAGGGTTTGGACTTACCACATGGAGGGCATCCGTCTCATGTTTTAGGGTTTGGACTTACTACATGGAGGCCATTTGTCTCATGTTTCCTAGCTTGTTTATGTCTATCATGTGAGATATAGACATAGAGGCCCTGGGGGCTCTGTCCTGTTACTTAGATGATTAATCATTGGTTTCTTTAGCACTGCTTTGCAACTACTAATGATACATTTCTTATGGGACAACAAAGGTTACCATGCCCCAATTCCAATTGTATTTTGGTTGTCTCTGCCTCTAGGTGTTAATGTTTCTCATGGTTTTAGTGGAGCCCTTTAACCTTCTTCCCATATTGGCTCTAAACCATGGATCTAAACTAAAATTCCTTGAGAGTATGTTTGTCTTCTACTTTCCAAAGTACACCTAAACTTTTCTTAAAAAGTCGTCAATAAAATATCATAAAATACTTGGCAACTGCTAATGAGAGAGTTCTTGTGGGAAAAGAAAGGTTAGCATGCACCAAATAAAACTTCACGCTTGTCCTCCATCTATTGTTTCTGACAGCCTTATTGGAGCTTCTAATTAGGTACAATACCATATAGATAGCTTCACTTTTGAAGTTTGAGAATTTTTGTCCTTAAGCATGCTCATGGTCTTCTTCAAACCGATCTAATTTTTCCTCTCCACAAAACCAATTTGTTGTAGAAAATGAAGTAGGCTGCTTGCAATACCATAAGCTTTACAATAATTGTATAATAATTGGATCTAAGTTCTTAAGCACAGCTTGGTTGAGAACATTAACATTCTTCCTAATTTACCTCTTAACTATGTCCCTAAATTCCTCAAATGTTTCAAGATCATTTGACATGCTTTCCAAAAAGTACAAACATGTTTTTTCTGGAAAGGTCACACTAAATGTCAAAGTACTTTTCACCTGCTATTTACAAGGTTCTCATCTGTTGAAAAGTCATCAATAAATGTCATAAAGCAGTTTGAAAATGCTAACGATAGAGTTCTTATGGGACGACAAACGTTAATTTGCAATAATTGCAATTACATGCTTGCTCTTCATGCATCTTCTTCTTTTCCATATTTGTCCATTTGTTTCTTTCCTAGAATAAAAGTTTCACAAAAAAAAACGCTGGCCAAAATCCATATAGAAAACATACTACAGATATCAAAGCTCAAAAAATTGTTGTAGAGGCCCTTGGTCACCTTTTTTGGGATGCAGATCCTAGTATTTTATATCATTTAGGGGCTCTACTTTTGGGAGATCGTCAAGAGTCCAAAGTGCATGTACTTGAGGTGTGTGGTTGTTTGCTTTCATTTGCATCTCATGGAGACATTCTGCATGAGAGAACTGCTGCAAACAAAGTCTTCCAAATGGTTATGGAAATGCTTGGCTCTTCAAATAAGGACATTCAAAAGAATGTTGCATCTGTTCTTGCAGATGTATTTGATGCTCGTAGAGACCTTTTTGAAATTTTAGGTAGATTGGAGAACACTGGCCATTTATGTAGTTTACTAAGCAGTGGAACTGAATGTGTTGCCATGCAGTCAGCCTGAGCACTTGCAGCCCTTTTCTTATCAATTAAGACTAACAAGCACATGGCCTTTATTGCTAAAGATGCAATCATGCCTTTAATCAACCTTGCAAAATCTTCAAATATATATGCTACAGAGATGTGAATAACTGCCTTTTCTAATCTTCTTTTAGATAGACAAATTGTTGAAGAAGCTCTTGCAAATGATATTATTCCATCATTTTCCAGAGTCTTAAGGCAAGGGATCAGCAGGGGAAAGCAACATGCAGTAGATGCACTTTCTAGATTGGTATGCCATGGTCCAATTGATGATGTATTCATTGAGGGTATTCACCATTGTGGAACTGTGCTTAATCTGGCATCTCTGGTTTGTGTAACCAATTTGGAAGTCAAAGTGACAAAAGAGGCCCTTGAAGCACTTTCCTTGTTGGCTAAAGAAAACCAAGGTGGAGCTTTGAATCATCCTCTATGGACAGCCCTTGCTAAAGCACCTTACAACTTGGAGCCATTGATTATTTGTTTGGCCACTGATAATCCACCAATTCAAGAGAAGGCAATTGAAGTTCTGCCTAGACTGTGCCAAGATCAGCCTGTAATTCTTGGGGATATGGTTATAGAAACGCCAAAATGCATTACTGTATTGGGTGATCAGATTATATATTCTTCTAGTTTGGAAGTGAAAGTGGGAGGAACTACCCTAATCATTTGTGCTGCCAAGGAACATAGACAAAAAACATTGGAAGCTCTTAATGCATCATGATTTTTTGTTGATCTTATTCATTCTCTAGTTGATTTGGTAAAGCAAGGTATATACATCAGTGGTTCTAAATTTGTCAAATTTGATGAAAGCAGTGAATGTAGTAGTAAAGAACACCTTATGGAATGGAATGAAAAAGCAGAGGGAGGGCAACCGTTCTCAGAGCTTGATTCTGCTTCTGTCTTGGGAGGAATTATTGCATTATGGTTGCTATCCATAATTGCTTCTCATGATAGTAAATGAAAAATTCTTATGAGAAATGATACATTTTTTTTATTGTAAACCTTGAATTGTTTAAATAGATATTAATCTGAAAGAGAAATGCATTTTGTTTTTAATGGTAACTTTTGAACTATTTAAATAAAAATAACTTTAAAAAAGAAGGGTGTGTGTGTGTGTGTTTTGTTGTTGTTGTGGTTCACGGACTCCCTGGTCATTGGGTGGCCACTATGTCCATGGAAATGTTTGGGCTGATCAACCCCGAAGGGAATCAAGCTCCGCGGGCAATAACTAGGCCTAACCCCAAGGGCTTCGGGGAGAATTGATCCTGTGACCTCCTGATCGATGAGGCACTGATTTGACCGGTTGAGCTAACCCTTGGGGCTAAAAAGAAGTGTGTTTATTTAATTGCAGTGTTTTGTTTTTAATGGTAGCCTTTGAATGTTTAAATAAATATTACTTAAAAAAAAGGTGTTTCTTCTAAAGCACATCTAAAATGATGTCATCTTGCGTATTGCGCCAGACATTTTCATTGAAAATGACATTATAGTCAAATCTTTAATATGACATTGTTACTAGGAAAAATGAATGAAGTAGGCTGCTTGCAATACCATAAGCTTTACAATAATTGTATAAGTAATTGGATCTAAGTTCTTAAGAATTGTCTGTCTTGAGAACATTAACATTCTTCCCAATTTACATCTTAACAATGCCCTTAAATTCCTCAAATGTTTCAAGATCATTTGACATGTTTTCCAAAAAGTACAGACATGATTTTCTGGAAAAGTCACACTAAATGTCAAAGTACTTTTCACCTGCTATTTACGGGGTTCTCATATGTTGAAAAGTCATCAATAAATGTCATAAAAGTAGTTTGCAAATGCTAATGTTAGAGTTCTTATGGGATGACAAAGGTTACTTTGCAATAATTGCAATTGCATGCTTGTTCTTCACGCATCTTCTTCTTTGCCATATTTTTCCATCTGTTGCTTGCTTAGAATATAAGTTTCACAAAAAAAAAATACTAGCCAAAATCCATATAGAAAACATACTGTAGATATCAAAGCTCAAAACATTGCTGTAGAGGCCCTTGGTCACCTTATTTCGGATGCAGATCCAAGTATTTTATATCATTTGGGGGCTCTACTTTTGGGAGGTTGTTTATAGTCCAAAGTGCATGTACTTTAGGTGTGTGGTTGTTTGCTTTCACTCACATCTCATGGAGACATTCTGCATGTGAGAACTGCTGCAAACAAAGTCTTCCAAATGGTTCTGGAAACGCTTGGCTCTTCAAATGAGGACATTCAAAAGAATTTTGCATCTATTCTTGCAGATGTATTTAGTGCTCGTAGGGACCTTTCTTAAATTTTAGGTAGATTGGAGATCACTGGCCCTTTATGCAGTTTATTAAGCAGTGGAACTGAGTGTGTTGCCATGCAGTCAACCTGAGCACTTGCATCCCTTTTCTTATCAATTGAGACTAACAAGCACATAGCCTTTATTGCTAAAGATGCATTCATGCCTTTAATCAACCTTGCAAAATATTCAAACATATATGCTACAGAGATGGGAATAACTGCCTTGGCTAATATTTTTTTAGATAGACAAATTGCTGAAGAAGCTCTTGCAGATGATATTATTCCACTGTTGTCCAAAGTCTTGAGGGAAGGGACCATCGGGGGAAAGTGGCATGTAGTAGCTGCACTTGCTAGATTGGTACACCAGGGTCCAGTTGATGATGTATTCATTGAGGGTATTCACCATTGTGGAACTGTGCTTAATATGGCATCTCTTGTTTGTGCAACCAATTTGGAAGGCAAAGTGACAGAAGAGGCCCTTGAAGCACTTTCCTTGCTGGGTAAAGAAAACCAAGGTGGCGATTTGAATCATCCTCTATGGACAACCCTTGCTGAAGCACCTTGCAACTTGGAGCCATTTATTATTTGTTTGGCCACTGATATTCCACCAATTCAAGAGAAGGCAATTGAAGTTATGTCTAGAATTGAATATCAACCTGTAATTCTTGGGGATATGGTTATAGAAACACCAAAAAGAATTACTATATTGGGTGATCGTATTATACATTCTTCTAGTTTGGAAGTCAAAGTGGGAGGAACTACCCTAGTCCTTTGTGCTGCCAAGGAACATAGACAAAAAACAATGGAAGCTCTTAATGCATCAGGATTCTTTGTTGATCTTATTCACTCTCTTGTTGATTTGGTAAAGCAAGGTAGACATCAGTGGTTCTGCATTTGTCAAATTTGATGAAAGTAGTGAATGTAGTAGTAAAGAACACCTTATGGAATGGAATGCAAAAGCAGAGGGAGGGAAACCATTCTCAGAGCTTGATTCTGCTTCTGCCTTCGGAGGAATTATTTCATTATGGTTGCTATCCATAGTTGCTTCTCATGATAGTAAATGCAAAATTCTCATGAGAAATGATACATTTTTTAATTGTAAACCTTGAATTGTTTAAATAGATATTAATTTGAAAGAGAAGTGCATTTTGTTTTTAATGGTAACTTTTGAATTATTTAAATAAAAATTACTTTAAAAAAGAAGTGTGTTTATTTAAGTGTAGTGTTTTATTTTTAATGGTAACCTTTGAATGTTTAAATAAATGTTACTTAAAAAAAAGGTGTTTCTTCTGGAGCACATCTAAAATGATGTCATCTTATTGCGTAGTGTGCCAGACATTTTCATTGAAAATGACATTATAGTCAAATATTTAATATGGCATTGTTACTAGGAAAAATGAATGAAATCTTATCATTTTGTCTCTTTTTCTTTTCAAAATATTGTCAATTTGTCTTTATGTGGAAGTAATTATTAAAGATATTATGTATATGTAGGGTTTTTTTTCCCAAGTTTGGAAGGTTAGACACTTCCTTTTGCACAGGGGCTTTTGGATTGAATTTGTATCTATTGAATGATAATGCTCCACCCCCTTTAAGTGATTGACGATTTAAAAAAAAGATATTTTTTTAATGTTTTACTTTCTAATTAAATTTTTTCTTACAATTGAAATTCCAACCAAAATATAGTAGTAGCAGGCAAGTTACATTTTTCTATTAAGTATCATCGCCTATGTCACACATAAACCCATGTCACTTGTGTCCAAAAAAACAAAACCCATGTGGTGGTAATGTGCAAAAAAAAAAAACAAGAGCAGTGACATTGCCACCACGTGGTTCTTGTTGTCTTATCTCGTGTGTAGCTTAATTTGTGATTGTTAACTAATCTGAAAATTTTGGGACACTTAATACAAGAAAGATAAACAATACATGAAATAGATTAGGATTTAGAAGCTAGTCACCAAGGTCCTCTTTAAATATCCTTTTGTTTCTAAAATATCACTATCATTTATACATGGAGCTTCTTTGTTTGTTGAGTTTGCTCCCTCATCTAGATTTCTATTAATGTAATGCTTTTGTATTTGCGAATCACATTCCTAGCTATGAAAAAAATTTCTTTTCTTAATTAGGAAATTTTAGTATTTAGACCATTAAGGAAGCTTTTTATAAGGTCCATAAAATCACATCTTTTAAATCCACATTTCAGATGTTGCATGATACCTAAGGTAATTACGGTTTGCTTTGTTCTATTTATTTTTACTAGAGCCTACCCACAAAGATTTGAGCCTAAGTCGTCGCCATGACAAACACTCTAACTTGGAACTAGACCACACACTGCTTTACCAAAATTATGTGTGTTAGTGCCAACTTGTAATAAACACAATAATTATAATATAACAATTAAAACAATAAATGAATTGACACATCCTAACTAAAGTACATGACTAACCTCTCAACCATTGTGACTAGTCAATACTAAGTACACCATCACATGACTTTGTAATTATATCATTCATTTCATATCTTCCCTTTTTATTTAATACATGAGAAATATCTTTATATTCCATACGAGGAATATACATATTTCAGTCCTCGAGGGATTGCTTAGATAAAAAGGCTCATAACCATCACAAGAAATACTCATTATGAGTTCAACACATCGTCACATGTAGGATTTCTCCTTACCACCTGCGCTAAACCTAATTGACTTTCCATGAGAAATATATTTATATTCCATATAAGGAATATACTTGTTTTGGTTCTTGATGGATTACTTAACAAGGCTTGAATCCATTACACGAAGTACTCATTATGAACTTTGTTAGCCCTTTACAAAGTATTTATTATTTAGTGAAAGATTCACCAATATCTTAACATATTTTATAATTCAGCGAAAGATTCGTCATGATTTTACAAGATAATATAATCTGGTGAGAGATTCACCAAAAAAATTATATATGCATATTATATTATTGATAAAATCGCCTTCCATTTTTCCTATGTATCATGGGGATTCATCCATTTATTATACATATAAATTTAGGGGGGCTCTTAAAATTTTCCCTGTCTAAAATTAACGCCACTCTAAGCACTTTGGTACACATATTCAATGATGAGCTTTGACTTCTCTACATAAGCACCATGGTGTGGTCATTTTTAAGGTAAGAGAAAGTAATAAAATCCTTCACATCTAACTAAAAATGTAAACAAACCCGAAATATATGGCAACCATTTTTATTAGTCATTGAAGTTGTTTTGCATATGTTGGAAATTTATTTTTTTAGTCTTAAGCCTCAAGGGTTAGCTCAATTGGTAAATTCCTCATCCCATTATTAAAGCACCTTTTCTATTTATATCCCACGAGTTCAATTTTCTTGACACTATTGGGGTTAGGCTCTGTGGTTGAAGTCACCCCTTCTGGTGAATTTGCCTGGAACACATATTTTTTGGATGTAGTGATTAATGATCTTTAGGGTCCACACACACACACACACACACACACACACACATACACACACACATACACACACACATATACACTTCTAGCCTTTTTGTCCAGTGGAAAACACTATTTCCCATCTCTATGAGTGAGGAAAATTGATTAGATTTTTTCTTTTAAAGTTAGAATACCATTGTTTTGTTTATGTGTATGAATATATAAAAAGGGACACCACACAGATTGATATGTATGAATGAAACCATTGTTCGAAGAAACTATTAATTGGCTAAGGTTCCCTTATAGTTGGCATACATAGATTCAACTTTGACTTTTCTTATGGAAATTGAACCAAATTACAACCACAAACTCAAGCCATTTTTTTCAAATATATCTTTAGTTTACCTTAAGTAAGTAAATAGACAATTTTTACTTTTCCCATGGAGGAAGGTAATGCACATATCTTCATTTTGTTATTTTGATAAATTTAGTGACTTGAAGCAACTTCATGGGTTTAAGTGCGATAAAAAATACATGTTCTTTAATATTAAGAATTTTGGTTTTATCTTCATTATATAAAATAAATATTTAATT